>WMED01013940.1:0-14221 GCA_019650415.1 Pipa parva | reverse complement strand
CTGTGACCGATTGGGTCACAGGAGCCCTCCTCTTTGCACAGAGGGAGTCAGTTAGGACTCGCTCTGTGTCGGATCCAGAGCTCCACTGGCGAACAAAACGCCTGGTGGAGCGCAGGACCAGGGGCCGAGGGCCACAGTTGGCCCACGGGCCGCGAGTTTGAGACCCCTGATTTAAACTGTCCTACCAATACTCTCAATGTGTTCTCACCCCTTTCCCTACATTATCGTTATTGCCAATTGCGCCTGTGTGCAACTTTAAAGGGTGACTGGCAAAAATGTAATTGATATCAGAAGTGCTAGTACCATTGTTCAATAAGGGTAAGCAATAACTTTGTTAAAGCATGCAAAGAAAATGACTGTTTTTAATGTCTCTGAGGAATGCTCAGGACTCAATATTGTGAGTACTGTTGCATACACAATTAAAGATAAGGTGAACCAAAAAAGGCATACATATATACAATACAAATGTTTTTTTATTTGTGCAGTCCTGCAGTGCAAAGGTAGACAAATGAATTATTTGCCCTGTTCCCTGGATTTTTTCAGTTGACCCCTCAATTATAGGACTTGGGCACCTTTGAGCTAGAGCAGCAAGCCCCATGCATAAGCTACAATATTTCTAGATAAAGTGTTCTTCAGCCTTTAGGGGGTTATTCACTAAGGTGTGAATTCGACTGTTGAATTCTCAAACAGCGGATTCCCATAGCAAATTTTTTGATGTTAAGATTGCGACAATTTTCCCATAATAAAGTCGTGACTGTGACAATGTTCTCATTATAAAGACACGACTGCGACAGTAGCAGCCTATTGTGACGATGTCTTTATCTGGCGAATTCGCACCTATACGCAATAATTCGGACTTCAGTGAATAACCCCCTTAGTCCCTTTTTAAGACATGAATAATGATTTCCATATTTCTTGGTTTCTATAAAAGTGCTGTATCTGTTCATAGCACTGTATCTGCTATAACCATGTTTGTCAATGGTTAAAAAATATTTTACGGACATTTTCAAAAATAAAAAACAATTTCAAAAGTTAAAGTACAAAAAGGTATCCAGGAATTAGAATAAAGGGATTCCCCATGCTTCACTGTCTCACGGATATTGCAATTCTGGATAGTTCTTTAACTACAGTGTTTTTTTTTTTTAATTACTTATTTTTAATACATTTTTTAGGGCATTGAAAAATATGTGATTGAAGATACAGAGGAAGCTAGAGCAAATAAGGAAAAGTACCCAAGACCTCTCCATGTCATTGAAGGGCCTCTTATGAATGGCATGAAAGTAGTTGGAGAATTGTTTGGTGCTGGGAAAATGTTTTTGCCTCAGGTAATCCTTATAAAGTAAATTGTGATTTAAATTCTCATCATGCACACTTACAAATCACTATCACATTCTTTAACGAGGGCAGTTTTGGATGTGCCAGATTCTTTTATTTTAGAATGTGCTTCTTTGCTTATTTTATATAGTAATCTGAGTTATTGCTGCTGTGATTGGGTGACTGAAATACTAAATAAATCAAGTAGTGAATTTTATCTTCTGTGTAAAGGGGTATTGTCACCATTGCAAAAATAAATTTCTCTTTTATTGTAACAGTTTTTACTGTTCTGCAAAGCGAGTTAGTTTTTTGGGGAAAAAAAAAGGTTGTGGTCTTGAAACAGTTGTAGTATTTCAGACGCAGGTAATATTTATTTTTACTTTTTTCCCAACATATCTGATTGCATGAACAATACAAATGATATATGCTTATAGGAAGGGACTAGCTTATCTCTTACAATTTTTTCTTTTATTTCTATTTTTGATTTTATTTATTTATTTCATTTTACAGGTGTTTTTTAAAAATGTTTCTTCTCAGGAATTGGGTAATCTGACAGGATACTTCCCTCTTAAAGGGGCACTATAGTACCAATAAAACTGCACACATACATATAAAACTCCTCTATACTAAGCCAAAATTGCTGACACAAACAGTTAAAAAATAAAAAAAAATAATAATAATAATAAAGGTTTAGCGAAGAAATAATATTTACAGTTTGTTTCCCTTAATCAGTTTCCCTGGAGCTGATATTTTCCTCACCTTCCCCTTTTCTGTTCTGCACAAGAAGAAAAAGCTGCCTGACTGCAATTGGTTAAGCAGTGTGCTGACCTTTTGGCTGCATAAATTAAGTTGGAATGCAGGAGATTACAGAGGGAAAGCTGACTTGTGCACATGTGCTAAGTAGTAAGTAGGGCAGAAATCTACAGGGAAGGGTAACTCTTCATGGAAAACTGTCCAGTACACATCACACACACACTTCCTTGTGCGGGAGTTTATCTGTGTTGCCTTCTCAATCATTCTACATCACATGAAACAAACTACTGGGGAGAAACACTTCTCAATAAGGTATAGCACTACATATGTAAAGATGTAATTTGACCATAGTTCCCCTTTAAGAAAAAGAATACTTTTTGGGGTTTATATGCCTAGTTATATCTATTCCTCTCTTAAGAGGAAAAGAGAGAGCTTCTGTACAGAGGGCATGCTCAGACCTTTTCAGGTCCCTTCGCCACCTCCTGTGTGGGAAAATACCTTTCTGGCACCATTATTGCAGATCTTTGTTTCTTAATAAGTTAACGGCATTGCATCAACCCCCTGGTAGTGCTTTTTGTTTAGATCGTCATTTTAGGATTTGAATTTACTGACTGTTTTTTTTCTGTGAAACACCTCTGATCCCTCCCATTAGTTTTGACTTTGGGACTTCCCCAAAGGTCCTGCCTGTATATCCCAATATCTTTGTCAGAAAAATAAATTTTTTTTCTCATCGTAAAACCCATTTCTGCGCAGATCATTAGGGGACTCAGGCCTTCCCATCCCAAGGGGAGCTGTCTCTTCATTTTGTTTTCAGGCATCCTTTCCTCCGGCTCTTAAGCTTTAAGGACACTGAATTAGGGAGGAGCCTGTGGGAGGGTAAAGCTATATAGGGGTGGGTTGTATCTCCCTGTTAGCTCTTCTCTGTAGTCTTTAGTGTCCCTCCTGTGGAGATGGATGCTTTACCCCAAAAATCCTGCCGGTATCCCCAATGATCTGCGCAAAAGTATATTTTTCGGTGAGTAAAAAAATATTTTTTTTTTGTGCTTGCATAGGGAGTACATTGCATGTTCATTCTTTACCAACACAGCAGCTTTTTTTTTTTTTTTTTTAAACAAAGTTCAACAGGGAAATGTACCAACAATTGGCAATTGTTTACTGTGGTTTAGTAAGTATAACAATTGATAAGAGTTTGGTTTTCATTATTCTAGCTCCCCCATATCAGTGAACACTAACCCGCTATTTGGTTGCTTTGGGTTACTAGATCTTTGTAAAACAGTTCCCCTGTTGACACATTCTCTTGATTGTCCTGTAACTTGTAGCACACGGTGGACTATATACAAATCACTGTTTAGATAAGTATAGCCTGATGAACTCACTTGCAGAATGCTTGAGTTAAGAGTCTGGGGTACTTAATGTCATATCTTTCTGAATTTTCAAAAGAATTTGATAACCTTACCCTGGTTTTTCTGGCTATTGTGTCTGTTAAACTGAAGTTCTCTTTGAAATGTTTGTCTATGCAGGTGATTAAATCTGCTCGTGTTATGAAAAAGTCTGTGGGACATCTAATTCCTTTCATGGAAAAGGAAAGGGAGGAAATGAGAGCCCTTTCAGGCAGCGTGGAAGATGAAGTAAGTCTAACCTGTTCTTCTATTTTATTCCGTTTCACTATCAGTCAGATTTAGTATGTAGAATATAAAGTAAGTATGAGACTAATTGAAGTTATCAGTATATATTTTGCATTGTGAAAGCAGAACTGTGTATGAGGCCAATGTATTATGATACTGTAGACACATTAGGCTTTTAGCAACCCAGTGTTAGAGAGATTTTTCTGAGACTATTTTATTGTAACAAACACTAATTGGAATTCAGGAGCAATCATATACAAATATCTCATAACCCATAGCAATCAGTCGATGGCTCTGATGCACAATTAATTTCTAATAGTGTCTGCAGTTTTTACTAGCCAGACCCTCATTTGCCTAAAAGCATATTGCCCATTGCAATTTACATAAACCCTTAAGTATTTAAATTAAAGTAATACTGCATTACTGCACTTACTTATTCAGCTGCATTGACCTCTGTTACTACAAAAACCTAAATGAAAGAGGTTCTTGGCTTAGGGTCAGTGGAATACATACACCACTATGGGACTTAAAGCAAAATTGCCAAGGCCCCCCATTTATCTTGCAGGACATTGCCTGTTTCCAGCAACTGGGTACCAGCAATGGACTCTTCACTCATTGGTCAGTCTTCGCCTTTTGTGTTCCTTTAGGCCGGATTCACACTGACAAATTTTGCTCCACGTTGTTCCACAGCAAAAAATTACAAAAATGTGTAGTCATGAAAACACGTTGGAAGTAATGGCTATCTGCTGTCCAATGATACACTAGCGTTTCATAGAGAGAAACATGTGATAGGACGCCTATTCTATGAGATAATGAAGTGTTCTACATGGAAGTAGCACCCTGAATGCTACTTTTTTTCTTTTTTAAGTGCACCTGTCACCTTGCAGTTGTTCATCTTAAGTAAAGAAAATCAATCCATTATATAAATAATAATGTATATTTGCAAGAAAACTTAGGACTATAAAGTAAGTCTTACTGTAAGGTAGTCCCGATTTCCCGATCTTGAAGCTGCCATTTTCAGTAGGACTTGCCACTCAAAAGGTATTTCCACACCAAATACTTGTGGCTCCTCTCTCCTTCTACCAAATCTCGTGCATGTGAATCTTTACTATTGTCTCAGTCACAACTTTATTATGGGAATATTGTAATAGTTGCAACTTTATTATGGGAATATTTTAGCGGTCACAATTTTAAAAATTGTTGCGGTCTCGATTTTACAATGGGAAATTTGTCACAGATTTGCTATGGGAATAAATGTAAATGTCAATCATATATCTGACACTTCCTCAGCCCCGCCCAACTCGAGAAAGAAAAGGCAGGCTGACAGGGAAAACAGATGGTGAGAAACGATATATATAAAGGTACATTTTTTTAAATACATATATATTTAAAAAAACGTTTATTTCATTAGTAGAACATAATTCAGTATTCAAGTTTTGAGGTGACAGGTACACTTTAAACACAGTTGAAAATTTGCCCAACTGGACCCTGCCTTAAAGCAGCTTGTTTTTGTTAATCCAAAAATTCTGAAAGTAAGAAGCGCAAAAAACACCTATATGGTGCTGAATCACTCAAATAATCATGAAGATAGATAAGAAACTAAATCACCATCAAGTGAGTGGGTGAAAAAATGTGTGAAAAAAAGTAAATAAAAACACCAATCAAATGAATCACACATGAACACACTGGTAGTACTGGGAGCTCACCAGATGCACATATAACATCAGTATATATAGTAGATGGATCACTGTAACCAGATGCACACATTCATAAGCAGTGGTGAATGATAAAAATTGCTGGGAACATGAAAGGTCTCACAGTCCAATATCAGGAACAATTAGGGCGCCGGGGTCTCCCCTCTACGCATTTTGCCGTGCTGGCTTCCTCAGGAGTGAAGTATGGAGTGTCCAAGCCTGTAAGATTCTTCTACGCTGTGCGGTTTAAATGGCCGCGGCTTGCCTTCAAACAAAAAGAAGTGATGAATCACTGACGTCACTTCCCATCCCTCTGGAATGCATATGCTTTCCAAATACTCAGCCGGAGGACTCAAAGTTCCACTTCCTTACCGGCTCTCATACGTAAGTGCTTTATGAATCACCTGACCGCCCTTATGAAACACAAATGCATTCCAAGCAAATGTTGGCTAGTCAGTGATCTGATATATTATCAGCTGTTTTTGTCCAACATTTGCTTGGAACGCATTTGTGTCTACTATATATGCTGATGTTATACGTGCATCTGGTGAGCTCCCAGTACTACCAGTGTGTTCACGTGTGATTCACTTGATTGGTGTTTTTATTTACTTTTTTCCACACATTTTTTCACCCACTCACTTGATGGTGATTTAGTTTCTTATCTATCTTCATGATTATTTGAGTGATTCGGCACCATATAGGTGTTTTTTGCGCTTCTTACTTTCAGAATTTTTGGATTTCCGTTGTTTGCTGGAATTTGAGGAATGCTCTGCGCTTAAAGAAAGCCGCATTTATCATTTGGGACTTTTTTTGGACTATACACATTTAACGTTTGATTTTTGCATATATTACAGTTTATATATATTTTTGTAGTGCTGCTCTGTTCTATATACTTCAGTTTGTTTTTGTTAATGTTTTTCTTTCCTTGTTAATACTGATGGATTAATTTTTTTCCAGCCTCACTACCCATGTTAAAGGACTAGTAACTCCCAAAAAATAAAAAAATTGACATTTGGATTAGCATGGTAGTTAGTCAAATACAGCATGTAAAAATATTATCTTTGAAGTTTAAACTCATGAATTAAATTGATTTCTGTCTTTTCATCTTGAGTGCTTGCAGGCTTGTTTTTCAACATACCTTACATAGTCCCAATTACCTTCTATGGTGGTTTAAATAATACATATTCAGGAAGTGTGCCAAAAGCCCAATTTTTATAGCAAAATAGCCAAATGTCAAACTTTCTATATAAAATGTAGAATTTTTAGAAGCAGAGAGATGCATAAAGGCCTTTTTTTGTGTGTTTTACTTTTTTGACCGAAATTTGCTTTTGAATAAACCCTTCTTTAACAGGTCTTCTTGGTATTGGGAAGGCATCAAGGGGAATCCTATTCATTAGTCATTGCTTTATAATACCATTAGATATTCCATATTCCATCCTAGCCACACACATTATGCCTGTGCTTAATCTTTTTAAATATCTTGGGCTTTGATAGGGAACTTGTAACTGGTACAGCTTCTGTATAATTCATATGCCCATTGTATGCAGTCAGATTTCATTAGCTGCATGGCTCTACACCGTAGCTTTTCATAAATGAATAATGATAGGCTCCATCCTTTAATTATATAGAGTTATAACCTGGCAAGTCTTCTGTAATCCATGAGGAGGCCTGGAGCTAATGTCTTCATTATATTCCATCTGCGTCTCTAAATACTCTTGAGTTTTATGTGAGGATGCAAAACTTTAGTTTTCTCTCCACTTTTCCAACTTTGTCATATTGATTTGATTTTGCTTACCCTTGTCTGTTTATAGGATCCCTATCAAGGTACCATTGTACTGGCAACAGTTAAAGGTGATGTACACGATATTGGAAAGAATATTGTAGGAGTGGTGCTGGGATGTAATAACTTCAGGTTGGTATTCAGTTACAGTGATTATTTACTACTATTGTACCTTTGTAAACAGTTTTTTTTTTTTGTTACTGAATTTTGACTAAAAGAAAAGGTAGAAAATAAGAGGACGAAGAGTAAACCCGTCAATATTCCCCCCCCCCATGCCACTCATTGCTGCAACCATATTATTCTGATACATTTTGCATTATTGCCGTTTATCAGCTGTTGTTTCACTGCACATTCTATGCTGCAGTGTTTTCTTTAAAGAAAGAAATTTTGCAATGATAAACCAAAAAATGGAAAACAAACTTTAAAAGGGCATTAAAGGATAACTATAACAAAGATTACATACTTACCTGATCAATCTAGCAGCAGTACACTAACTTTTCACTAGTTTTTTGCTCCCCCCAACCTTTTCGAACATTTTTCACCAGATAGGCAAAAAATAGCGGCAAAAGGGTTGAAAACAGAGTGTTTGACCTTTTTAGCTGTTTTTTCAGTTGAAAAACAGGCAAAAAAGTTTGAAAAAAATCATTTTTGACTATAGTAAATTTCGCCCATATATGTGTACCCTCAGCTGATGAGGGATTCCTTAACTCTCTCGGGGGAGATTATTTATTTTTTCCTCCTTACCTCTATTTATTTTCTTTAAGCAGGGATTTGTCTTTTTTCTTTTATCTTTGTATCTGCTGCCTTTTCTCCTTTTGGTTAGTTTAGTTTTATTTTTTTCCCCTAAATTTATTTAAATAAATTAATACACAAAAAAGCATAATTTGGCATATTTTTTTCTGTCATTAGATAGAAAATTCATTGTTTGATTTCATTGATAGGAATCAATTTTACCTATCAACATTCTTGAACTTCGAGCAATGTGGAAGGCCTTTACCTCTCTAGGTCATCAGATAGAAGGCCACTGCATTCGCATTCAGTCAGACAGTGCCACTGCAGTTGCCTAGCTAAATCATCAGTGAGGATCCAGGAGCAAGCTGACCACGACAGAAGCCAAATGGATCCTATCTTTGGCAGAACTCCACTTGGATAAATTTTCAGCCATACATATTCTAGAAGTAAACAACATCCAAGCAGACTTCCTCAGTCAGACTTCCCTAGATCCAGGTGAATGGGATCCCTATCCAGAAGTATTCCAAACACAAGTTTGTTGTTGGGGGATTCAGGATGTGGATATGATGGCAACCAGGCACGACAGAAGGGTTCCCACTTTTTCCCCCACCTCAGAGATCCTAGTCTTGGTTCTGTTAACCCTATCTTGCTTCCCACGCACAAACCACCTTCAGCAAGGATCTATTACAGAGCCTGAATGGGATATAAGCTTTGGTTCTTAGCCAGGGGATTTAATTTCCTCCCTCATCATCCCTCCAAGAGGTACTTCAGGTATTTTACCTTAACTCCCAGATCTCAGTATTCTTAGTCCTTTACCAGGAAAGACTTGCATTGCTATCCAACATCCAAACATTTATCCAGGGCTCCCTACCCATGTAGCTGCATTTTCATAGGCCAGTTCCTCCCTTGGATCTTAACCTGGAGCTTAAGGCACTACAGCACCTACACTTTCTGCAGAACTTTCTTCTCTGGCCTGTTAGTGATCGTTTCCATCAGGAGGGTTTCTGAACACTAGGTCCCTACTTATAGACTCCCCTTATTTTGTCATGCATAAGGACAAGGTGGTTCTAGTCTCTTGTCCAGCCTTTCAGCCCAAGATCATTTCAGTTTTTTCATATTAATCAGGAGATCATCCTCCCATCGCTTTGTCCCCAGCCCCTCCTGTGAAACAGAAAGGGATCTCCATTTCTTGGATGTAGGATTTATCTTAGGATTTATCTTGTCTAAGTAAAGGACTTTAGTCACTGTAATGCTCTCATCAATGTATCAGATCCTCAAAAGGGATGAATGGCTTCCTCCTGCACTATTTCTCACTGGATCTAAACAGCGATTTCCCAGGCATACTCAGCTTCAAGTAGACCAGTCCCTTCAGGTATTCTTGCTCATTCTACCAGAAGAGTAGACCCATCCTGGGTGGTCAGACATGATGCTTCGGTACTCCAATTATGCAGTGCTGCAACCCGGTCCTCAGTTCATTAGTATTACATTTTTTTCACCCTTCAGACAGTTTAGCTTTGGAACATCCCCAAAGGTACTGCCTGTGTCCAATATCTGCAAGATAAAATGGGATTTTTTATTCACCATGAAATCTTTTTCTTTGAAGATCATTGGGGGACACAAGCCTCCCCATGCCAGGGGATCAGTTTCTTGTGTTTGTTTTGACATATTTTTCTTAGTCATCATGGCTTTAGTGTTCTTGTAGACAGCTTTGCACTTCTGGCTTAAGGCGGAACCTTGTGAGAGGGGTAAAGCCTGCGCTAGCTGGAGGAGTTTTTGTGTCTAGTCTTTTTCTGGTGTCCCTCCTGCAGAGAATGGAAGCTTTACTCCCAAAGGTACTGCCTGTGTCCCCCAATGATTTGAGAAGAAAAAGATTTTACCGTGAGTAAAAAATCAAATTTTTCTAACCTGTGCCAAGTAACTTTTAACTGCCGCCAGGTAAATTATGCAGATAAATGAGAAATAAAAAGTTTCACATTTTATAAAGCAAGGTTGAGTACTCCTTTACCATGTGCCAAGTACTCCTTAAATACTGCCATGTGCCAACTGCAGCTTTACTGCCATGTACCAGGTAAAATGTTTAAATAAAAGAGATAGGAAAAAAGTTCCAAAGTTTATAAAGCAACTCTAAGTAACCCTTAACTGCAGTGTGCCTGGTACATTGTGTACTTAAAATAGAAAACAAAATAAAAACAAATTCAACAGTTTATAAATCAAGACTGCTGCCATGTGCCTAGTGCCCCTTTTCTGCCATGTGTCAAGTGCCCCACCATTACAATAAATAAAAAGAAAAAGCTCCAAACCCAGCAGTTTATGCTCTCTCCCTCCTTGCACTACTGTCTCAGTCTTCAAGCTCTTAATGTAAATACTCTTCTTACTGCTTTCCTGCTCTTTACAGCTTGCAGCATCATTTTTTAACCAGTCCATCTTTATGTATCTGCAGTTGTCATCATCTGCCTCTGTATACAAAAGTTAGACTGGTTATGCCTGCACTGCCTGATAACTTGTGTGGCACACACTATATTTCACTGTGCTACTGTCAGTCAGCAAACTCCCATCTCTTGCACCCAATGCTGCTCTGTTTTTAAGTGCCCAGGAGATGACATCAACGCACCTATGATCTTAGTTGCAGTCCTGCCACAGCGCCTGCCCAACTTGAAAGCAGGCAAATTAAATGTGTAAGGCTTTTTTCAAGCCATTCGGCCATGGCCCTGCAAGATAGGTAGGGACATAGCCAAATACCCATTTTGTTTACCCTTTGACCTGGCCTTGCTCCAAACCATTTCCCATATTTTAAAGGGGATTTAACATCAGACAGGACAAATCAAGAATTACTTTATCTCCAGCTACAACATATATGTTTGTGATTTTTTTTTTTTGATGCAACACTGTTATTTTTTTCATTTTGTGTTTATTTTTTCAATGATCGCTTTATATTTTCATATTTGTGTTCTAGGGTGATTGATTTAGGTGTAATGACTCCATGTGACAAGATCCTCAGGGCTGCAATTGAAAATAAAGCTGGTAAGTGATATATGGTATAGAATTGCCATAACCTTAAAATGTAAATTGTGTGTGTGTAAAAGGGTTTTCTGTTTTTCTGAATATTTTCTATGTGGATATAAGGGCAATATTATCTAGCCTATACATCAGAGATGGCGAACCTATGGCACGCGTGCCAGATAGGGCACACAGAGCCCTATCTGTTGGCAGGCGCACCATCACCATCCCTGCTCTTTCCTAGATCCCCCTCGGCAGCGAAATCTCCTTTAGTATAGGTTGCGGATCTGACTTGACAGGTTTTGGGTTGGATCTGCAGGCTATATTTAAGGAGCACTCGCGCCGGGAGGATCTATTCTTTTGTACCTCTCGCGCTGGCAGGATCTGTCCCACTGTGGCTCTCAGAGCTGGCTTGACCTTTACCCCAGTGCAGGCGCGATGACATCATTCATTAGCGCCTGCACTGCTGGGGAAGTAGGAGGTCGGCCGGCTCTTAGTGGGAGAAGCTTTCAGGTAGGATTTATCAAATTCCCTGTATGTTTTGCTAATGTTATGCTCATTTATAGTCTGTGTGCTGGTTTAAATAACAGCATACAGACTATTATGGACCTACTACAAAGCTCAAGTAATGCATTCATTCACTGGCTGATTGTTAGCCCTAGGAACAGTGGGTTATATGTAATAACCTGCCAAAGTGTAAAAGTTTCCTTAAGGCTGGATTCACATGAGCGTATGATGCGCAGCGCATCATACGCTCATGTAAAGAAAAAGAAAAAAAAATATGACTTCATGAAAGCCAACCATGACTAGGTAACCATACTTACCTAGTTCCACTCACACAAGCGTATGAGACGCTTACACTGGGTCCAGAACTCTGTGTCGCATTTTGACCAGCATATATACGCCATGCCCAAAATGCGACACACAGGAAGTGCTGTGAATGCCAAGGGTGCATTCACACTGTCACTGGTAAGTACATTTGAAAAATATGCCAGAGCATATTTTTTATTTTTTTCTGACACTAGTGCATGATGCGCTGCACATCATACACTCGTGGGAACCCAGCCTAAAGGAGACCTAAATAATCAAAAAAAAAAAAAAAAAAATGTTAAAATACTTACCTTCTTCAGAGCCAGTTCATTACAGTCACAGCATGAGCTGTGCTGCAATTAGCCGGCTCCCGATGCTTCCTTTACAGCGCGCAGCTCCTTCTTCATTCCCCGGCTTGTTGTTTTTTCTGTAATCAAACTTCAGTATTAAGGTTAAATTCCCGTGTTGGCACTTTGTGATAAATTAATGGGTTTTGGGTTGCAGTTTGGGCACTCGGTCTATAAAAGGTTCGCCACCAGTGCTATACATATTTAACACTAATATTAAGATGGTATTTTATGTTTGACACTTCAAGGGTTCTTCAACATCCAGGACTAGCTTAATCCTTTTTGTTGTGGTACCTAAAATCTCTAACAAATGTGTGAGAATATGTGTATAGTGAGATACTATGTATGAGATGCTGTGAAAAGGTTTCAGGTATGGCTGGGTTTACTGGCCCTTACCATCTTGTTTGTGTTGTGACCAGACTGACAAGAAAAAAATAGCTGACTTAAGCAGACATCCAAGGGAACTACAGGAATAGATTAGTGCATGAGAATGTTGCATCTGCAATTCCCTAATTTACTAAAAAGTTCAGGATTAGTTGAGGTTGTCCCTTGTCCATGCCAGATCAAGAGATGGTTATGACTGGAAAGCTAGACAGTGTTGAGGAAAGGAGGCTTTAATGGAGCAATAAACCCTTTGATTCAATGTGCATATATCTGTAATGCATATCATAGCTCCTCCAATCAGATCCCTGCTAGATCATTTTTTAAGGGATCTGATTGGAGTAGATATATGGGGGTTATTCACTAAAGTCTGAATTGTTGCGTATAGGTGCAAATTCGCCAGATAAAGACAGTTGCAATAGGCTGTTACTGTCGCAGTCGCGTCTTTATAATGAGAATATTGTCGCAGTCACGACTTCATTATGGGAAAATTGTCGCAATCTTAACATTAAAAAATTGTAGCAACTTTACAATGGGGAAATTGTAGTGGATTTACTATGGGAATCCGCTGTTTGTGAATTCGACAGTCGAATTCGCACCTTAGTGTATAACCCCCTTAATGTCAATCATCATTTATCCCCACCTACCCTACTTGGGAAAGAAAAAGCAGGCTGACAGGGAAGATGACAGAGAAATGCTTTATAAAGGCATATTTAAAAAAAAAAAAAAAAAAAGCATATACAGTATATTTACAAAAACGTTTATTTCATTAATAAAACCTTAATTAGTATTAGAGTTTTGAGGTGACAGGTGCACTTTAATTTTATTTTGTATTGTAATTACTGTAGCTATTTGCACCTGTGAGAACTTCAGAATGTGTTGGAGGTACAAATCCTGTATTTATTTCTGTGTCTCTGTCATACTGAATAAGAAACTGCCTGAAACAGAATATATATGTTAAAAAGAAATTTGAGATTGAAATTCATTATATGTTTGATTGATGTTACTTAGCATTTCCAAACCAAACTTTGATGTTTTACAGATACAGAATATTAATGACATGTTGTGCCCTGCAGGAAGGCAGTTGCATGTAAGAGTAGCTGAAATGTAATCTGATCTTTGCAATCTTAACTGTAAAGGATAAGGCTAGATCCTGTTACTACATGTCCATAAACTCTATTAATCACTGCTTTACTTTTGTGGGTTAGAATTTTGAAATGTGACTTTTAACTACACAGTTTACTAAGCCTGTATTTGAAAGAAATGTAAATCTCATTCAAAGAGAAAATGTTTAATTTGTTCTTATATCCTGGGTGAGCTCCTGGACTATATTAATTAAGGACTTTGCTGTTCCTGGTTGTCAGGAAAATAGGACACTTTGCATTCATTTTTTCACCTGATACTTAACATTTTGGGAAGTAGGAGTGCTTTTAGATAAGTGTGTTTCCATAAAGTGTTACAAAGGTTCTAGAACAGGGGTCTCAAACTCAATTTACCTGGGGGCCGCTGGAGGTAGAGTCTGGATGAGGCTGGGCCGCATCAGGTTTTCCACAAGAAAACAACAGATTAAAAACAATACATGGCCCTGTGGGGCAATCAATGGCTTTGGGTGCTGGGTGATTTACATCTGCTAGGGAAATTAGCACCTTTGTGGGGAAATACAGGAGTCAGTAGGGCAATGTGCGGCTCTACGGGGCAATATGCGACTCTGCGGGGCAATGTGCGGCTGGCGCATCTGTGATTTTTTTGTTTTTATTATAATTGGGGGTAAATTTTATGGCTGGGGGG
>WMED01013939.1:0-14221 GCA_019650415.1 Pipa parva | reverse complement strand
TCAGTAACAAAATTTCATCTCAATACTTTGTTATGTATCCTTTGTTGGCAATGACAGAGGATAAACGTTTTTTGTAAGTCTTCACAAGGTTGGCACACACTGTTGTTGGTATGTTGGCCCATTCCTTCATGCAGATCTCCTCTAGAGCAGTGATGTTTTGGGGCTGTCGCTTGGCAACACGGACTTTCAACTCCCTCCAAAGGTTTTCTATAGGGTTGAGATCTGGAGACTGGCTAGGCCACTCCAGGACCTTGAAATGCTTCTTACGAAGCCACTCCTTCGTTGCCCTGGCAGTGTGCTTTGGATCATTGTCATGTTGAAAGACCCAGCCACGTTTCATCTTCAGTGCCCTTGCTGATGGAAGGAGGTTTGCACTCAAAATCTCACGATACGATAATTACAGGCGCCCAGACGCCTCTCATCTTTTTAAGTGGTAGAACTGGCACTATTGGTGACTGACTAAATACTTTTTTCCCCACTGTATATAGAAAAAGGCCCAACGTTCTTTTAGTCACTCAGTGAATATGTGATTAAAAGTTGGAAAAATACACACATCCAAAACAAACACTAATTAATGTGACAAAAATAAAACGTGCTTCTCAGGCAAACGATTGTGCTAACTGCTCACCAGATCACTTTAAAAGATAAGTGTATAAATGGTATATTTCCTTCAGGTGATATCACATAATAATCCTCCAATCACCAAATAAATTGAATCCTTGCCTTTTTCTTTGGGGTAATGACTCAAAATGAGATAGATAAAGAAAACTCCATAGTGCATTAAAGCTTTAATAAATCATATAATAAAATAATAACAGGTACTCACAAACAGTGAAGCCACAATAGGGCAATCAAAACTGATGTAAATGTCCACAGGCAAGTGAGAGAGGCACCAGTTCCCATTTAACCCTGAGAAGCGTTCCTGGGAAGGAGGGTACCGGCTGTTTTTTTCTATTAAGCACCTGTGGACATTTACATCAGTTCTGATAGCCCAATAGTGGCTTCACTGCGCTTACTCCTATGACTGTTTGGGATTTCTGGGAAAAGTTATGTTTTCTGGGACTATCTTTGGTTTTGTAGTTGGCTGTCTGTGTGAAGAGTGGGATATGGGGAAGCTATGTGAAGTATTTAAGTATCTGAGTGAAATTTAATAAAATAAAAAATATCAATATCACGATATCGATATTACCAATATCACAATATCAGTAGATTTTTTGCCAATATCGCAATATCGATATTTTCATTTTTATTAAATTTCACCCTTGCTGTTTTCCCTGTCTTGAGCTATATACTCTACAATTATTGAACTCAATAATACTGGATGATGTTCTATACTATAAACAATTAGGATTAAGTGTAAATCATTACAACGTGCAAATATACTGTCAGGGTTGCCCAAAAGGGGGAAATAGGAGATGGTCTATTCGGAATGTTCCTCACAGCGAAATTTGCGCTAGCTACCACCAAAGTGCGGAGTCTAAGACATTGCTGGTCTTCACCCAGAGCTCCCGCAAGGAAGTTAGGACTTGGCTGCGGGCAATGTCCAGGTCGCGGTCCTTGGGGCAACTGTTCACTGGTGAGGGGGAAGGCAGATACAGGATAACTACCAAGGCAGTTAACAGGCAGGATACTACAGAGGAAAATATAATTAAAAGGCAGACAAGATATTTCAGGCAGGTGTACTATCACTTTAACTCGAGAGCTTATACTTTAAGCAGGCCCAAGAATCAGCACTACTATGATCTAGTGCTTATATTCGGGCAGAGAAGCTGGCTGACAGCCTGCGCGTGGACATCAGCATGCGCATTAAAGGGATTCCCGTCTCGGTGGGACCAAATGAGTTGCCTCGCTGAGATGGGAATCCCTTTAATGCACATGCCGATGTCCGCGCGCAGGACATCAGCATGTGCATACTACCATTTGCGAAGTGAGCCGAACACATCGTAGCTCACTTCGCTGCTTGCTGAATTACCCCCTCTAAATGCACTATGAGCTCTGTCCATTAGTAGTAGGTAGAAGTGCTTGAAATCATTTTAAAAGGAAGCGTTGTAAAGGTACTTCTTCAGGAACATTTCCAATTCTAATGTTGTTTCTACATGTGTTGTTTTCTTGATCTTCATGGACTTCCTGAATGTCTTTTAACTGCAATTGAAGGTCTTGTATCTGTGTGGTTATAACTTCATTGGAGGACTTTAGGTCGTCTGTTTCATCTGACAATTGTTGAGTTCGCTTGTCAATTGACTCGATTTCTGAAGTCAATTCAGAGACTGAGTCATGTATTTCAGCTTGTTTTTTGGCTTTGAAACTGATAAGTAGCATTTTGAGATCTTGGAAATCATTTTTGGTACAGGCAGCTGTGTCCAAGTCCTGGCTGGGTATTTCTTCTTGTGTTGCACTTGTTTTAGTTTATTTGTTAGTGTTAGCATGATTTTTGAAGAAATCATCTGTGTTGTCGCCCTGTGGAGCTTGCTGTTGTCTGCCTCCTGTCATTATTGTGCTCAGTTGAATTTGTGGTTGAGCAGAGGGGGAAGAAATTAATAGTAAATGTGTGAGAAAAAAAAGAAGAAAAAACTGGTTTGTCACAAAAAAACAACAGCAAATGAACACAAATAATTAAAGGTTGGGATTATGCACAAAGTCACTTTACTACTAAGTTATTTCCTTTGTGTTTGCTATTATTTTGTGTTATCTAATTGTTGACTTTTTCTTTCTCTTTTTTAGATTTTCTTTACTTTTCCTATTTGGTCTTTTGTAGATACTTTGTTATTCTTTGAGTTGAGCTGCTTCACTTTAATGGAATCTGAAGCCTTATGATGTGTTGTGCAGATTTCAACAGTGCTTTAGCTGTGATGAGATATCTCTGTGTAGTAATGATTTCGCTGGGCCTACTTTGCCGGTATTAATTCCAACCAAGTCTGAGCGGTGGCCATGAAGAGCCACAGATTGAGCATTTACTGGATTATGTGGATTTCTCTAGGTGAGAATAAAACTTATTACTGGGATCCTAATAATGTGTGAGCTGGGCATCTCCGAGTGGGATTTGTGGTGTTTTTACATACCTTGTAGGCTGATGTTGTATTGCCATTTACTTGCTAATGTTAAAGTCGCTTTACCACAGCAATGATCAATTGATGATCTGCTGTCCCCTTTCTGGTCCTCCAATGAGTCGACAGTTCCCTCTGTCTGGTTCAGGTCTTGTAGACTGATGTCACGGCTGTCTTTGATTAGGGCTTCCACTTTGGGATTTCCATATCAGGATGTGTAGGGGAGCCTCCGGCTTTGTGTATGTGTTCTTTCTGTCTTTAAGCTTTGTTCCATTGTATAGAATAGCTTGTTTTGTGCCGATTTAAGAAGAGAGCTTAGCAGAGCACAAGAACTAAGTGTCCATTCCTCAAGATTCCCAGACCACACCCTCAATTATGGGCAGATTTATTAATAGCCGCTGAAGGTTTTCACTATGGCACATTACCATTATTGAAGCAATGCTTAACATTTATGTATTTTGCCTTGTAGTAACAATACATTGAGTTTTATCATTGTATTAGCCAGTGGAAGCCCTAAAGGGAAACTAAAGGCTTGTATTGTCTAGGGGTGATTCTTAAGGTAGATGGTGGAATGCTTACTGATCACTCTCTTTTCTCCAGCACTGATTCCTGCTTTCGGTAAAGCTGATCTTCTTTTCTTACGCTGCAGAGCCTCAATACTCTGGACTTTCTGCTTCCTTTTCTTCTTCAAAATCAAATCAGTGACTTTATAGGTGATCAGTAAGTAGAAATAACACCTAGACAACACGAGCCTTTAGTTCCCCTTTATACCAGTCACTAGCTAAAATAGTTAACAATACCACAATCTTAGGGGAGAAAGGACACACCAATCTCCTCCAAAATCACTGATTTAAGCAAGCACAGAAGCAGAATTGGAGAAGAAAAGCGATCAGTAAGTATTTTCAGCCTCCCTCTTAAGAGTTGCCCCTAGACAATACAAGCCTTTTATTCAACTTTAATTGCACAGTGGCCCCTCAGTCTTTAAAAATGTTTCTCTTTCAAATGACCTTCTGAAACCAAGCTGAAAGGATTCCAGTAACTTAATAAATGTAGTCGTTTTATTCCTATAGATCTTATTTTACTGATGGGATTTTTTGTTTGTTTGTTAGACGATTTGTCTGTGGCAAAGGCAAAAAATATATGCAAAATGTTATTAAAGCAAAATATTTGCTTCTACTTGAGTTTTCAAATATATATACTGTATATATATATATATATATATATATATATACAGTATATATATATATAAAACCACCTTTGCCAGTAATGCACTGGTTTATTCAGTGGCATAATTTATTTAACTCACTTATTCCTAAGAGATCAAAAGATTTTTGCTGCAGAAGATTTTACGCTGTGCTATTGCTTTATATCCCTATGCGCGTGTTATTAAACCCCAGGTGGAAGAAACTGTCCTTACTACATACAGAAAGAAGCCTTTTAATTTATTTTCTGTGTTTTGGTAAAGATTAAAATCATTGCTTCGTTTAGCATTGCTTCGTATTTTAAATTTTAATGTAAAACATAAAAGAGAGACATGGCAAATTATAGACATGCTGTGTAAGCTCAAATATTAAAACATACATTGGAATTCATAAAAAAAAAATTAAAATTCAAGATTTTATTTTCTGAAATGCTATATGCACAAGGGATCCTGAGGCAGGTTAGGTTTACTTACAGGGCACTGCAACCAAGAAAGTTACAGTACTAAGCTATTTTCTAAACCCTGTAGTGCAGCAGTTCTCAACCTGTGGGTTGCAACCCCTTTGAAGGTCGAACGACGCTCTTACAGCGGTCGCCAAACATGCTGTTCCTTTAACTAGGTCCAGTATTTTATTCAGGTCCCTTTATTTAGGGGTTTCTACGTGGTAACATCGTGCCACGAATGTCATCACGTGATGTCGCGCCTAAAGGGGGAAATCACCATAGTGCGAAGTGAGCTCCGGATCCTTCGGCTCACTTCACACACACTGTTATGCACTCGCTGATGTCCACGTGAAGGACATCAGCGAGCGCATAACAGTATGTGCGAAGTGAGCCGAAGAATCCGGACCTCACTTCGCACTATGGTGAATTCCCCCCTAAATGTCAGCATGGTGATGTCATCACAGGGGTTGCAGTCTCAGGTAGGTTGAGAACCACTGCTGTAGTGATCATTGGTAATTAAAGGAACAGTAATACCAAAAAATAAAAATGCCTCCAATGCTTTTATAGTTATCACATATTCAATCATACCTCTGAACACTTTTAATTTATGTCTGTAAATATAATATTTAAATGTCTGACTTATTTAGCTTTTTTGGCACACTTCCTGAAAATTCATTATCCATAACAGTGGTTCTCAAACCTGCTCTCAGGCCTCATCGACAGTGCATGTTTTGTGAATATACACACAGCAGCACAGGTGGGTCATTAAAGTAATGGGAAATTGTGAAAGATTCATTTTTGCTGCTGTGTGGATATTGAAAAAAATAGCATGCACTGCTGGTAAGACCTGAGGGCAGGTTTGAGAACCACTGATCTAAAACACCATTAACAACAATGCTGCAATCAATAAAAGACAGACAGAGAGTAATAGAATAATAGAATAATAATAGTATTTACTAATGCTGTATTTAATTAACTGTCATGCCAATCAGAATTGGAAATTTGTATTTTTTTGAAGAGTTACTGGTCCTTTAAACTGCAAAAAAAAAAAAAAAAAAAAAAAAAATATATATATATATATATATATATATATACATAATCAAAGACAAAACAATGAACCCCATATAAATGGTATTTATGAATTATTTTTTAAAGAATCCAGTATTTAGTAAATGCCTCAGTACTGACATTACTAGAATAACCCTGAACAGAATGTGAAAGATATATGCATTCTTCCAGTTTGCCCTTATGCGTCACTGTTTTTTACATTTTTAAATTAAACATGATTTTAGTAGCTATATGTATGTTTTCCCATACTTGAGTCCACACAAAAATCTTTACATGAGACAAAAGAAATACTGGATCCTTTTAGTGGTACTCGTAGTCATGAATTACTCTTTCTTTTTTAAACATTTTAAACTTCGCATTCATAATAAACTCACTTCTGATGAACCGAGGGTGCCTACAGCATAACATGACAGATTTAACAAGGAAAAGGAGTGTTGGACAACCTCAGTGCTACAAATCTCTAGAGAAGCTGTTATTCCTATTTCCAGATTTACCAGGAAGTTTAAGGCCAATGGCACATAGTCAACCTCACTTCGGGTACACGTATCAAAATGTAAATTTCCCATATTTGCAAAAATCTTGCCACTTTTCCAACTTTGCATATTCAGCAAAGATGTTCTTAAAGATATTTTGACTTGTGGCAAATTCACTGACAGTCTGCGACATTACACCAACTGCATATTTATGCTACCCTTTTGCATCTTTTTTGCTTCAAATGTGAAAAGTTTTACGGGAGTAAATATGCAGATATGACTGACGTGTAGCAGGGTTCCTGTTACTGTAATCAAAAGGCTTAGAGAATGTGGTGAGCTATTAATTGTCTTCCACTGAAAGAAATGTAAAAACAACTGTTACGGTGAATTTTATTAAACTCAGAGAGAGCGCTCTCAGGGCCTTATTCACCATTGTGTGAAGTGAGCCGCGAAGCCTTCGGCTCACTTCGCAAATGGTATTATGCTCCCGCTGATGTCCTGCACGCGGACATCAGCGAGCGCATTAAAGGGATTTCAGTCCTGGTGAGGAGACTCGAGTGTTCTCGCCGAGACTGAAATTCCTTTAATGCGCTCGCTGATGTCCGCGTGCAGGACATCAGCGGGCACATAACACCATTTGCGAAGTGAGCCGAAGGCTTCGCAGCTCACTTCACACAACAGTGAATAAGGCCCTCAGTCTTTCTGAGTTTATCGATAGAGATCTCGCATTGTTCTTCTGAGATTTTTTCAATCTTGAGTCTCGATTTTTCAGATTTTTTGATGGAAACTTTACATTAGTAGTATGGCTACTTTTTATCAAAAAGTCGAGAGAAATAAACTTGATATAGAAAAAACTCGCGAGAACAATGCGAGATCTCGCTCGATAAACTCAGTAAGACCGATTGCAGTCTTTCCAAGTTTAATAAATTTCACCATTAGAATTTATTTTACTATTCTTTGGCCAAAAACTGATAAAATTGATCTTTCTTATGATATGTGCCAGTTGCCAGTATTTTATTAGTAATGTAAAAAAAACTTAATTATAGTGGTATTGTCTCAATTATACATCCATGTAAAGATGATCTCCCTTTGCAATAATATGCATTTTTATGAAAAATTCACTATAAAATGCCCCTGTTATATGCAAATATAAGTTGTGTAGAATGACAATTTTATTTCAGGAGGTGAATTCGCCTTCCCAAGAAAACATTTGCAGGGTAACTCAGCATAGTGTGAAGTTACCTCCGGATCCTTCGCATCACTTCGCAGAGTCTGTTATGTGCTCGCTGATTTCCTGCACGCGCACATCAGTGTACACTTTAAAGGGATTCCAGTCTTGGCGAGACCACTCGAGTCACCTCACGAAACTGGAATACCTTTAAAGCGTTCGCTGATGTGCGCGTGCAGGACATCAGCAAGTGCATAACAGCCTCTTCGAAGTGATGCGAAGGATCCGGAGGTAACTTCACACTATGCTGAATTACCTGTATTTGGAAGGAAGGAATATGTAAATGGTTCTAAAGCACTTCACACAAGTGTAAAACAGGTTTAAGTTGACAGACGGGTCCTTAAAAACTCCAGTGTTATATTGGCAATGGGATACTGTGGAGGCTGTTTCTTTTTTGCCACTTCAATATAGTATATGGGCAAGACTGTTCTAGAGTACTTGGTCCATTTAGAAGGTTTTAATGTGAGGCATTATACACTTTAGTTATGCAAGAATACTTTTTAGGGCACTCAATGAAATGAGTGTTATTTAATTGTGTTTATCATTGTAATATACTTGAACTTTTTTCTAAAATTTTAAGATTTATGGAATTCCTCTGATATTTGTTGATTGTTTGTACTGGTTTCTTATTTTTCAGAACAATATTATTCCCATAATTATTTTATTTATCACTGTTATTCCCGCTAGCTTTATTTTTTGGGGTTGATTTTTTTTTTTTCAAATGATTCCTCCAAGAATGTAACCCAGACGAAGCCCTAACCAGCGAAATGCAATTGGGTCTTACACGTGGGCAGAGGCCCAGAGAAGCAGGACCCTCCTTTCCCCATACTGGCAATGAAATTTCACTACAGATAGGTAATTCAGCAGAGTGCAATAGTCTTTATAGAAAAATAGCTGTGTAGTCTGTGAGTGCTTAATTGGAATGGAAGATTGACAGACATTCTGATTGAGCAGCTAAAAGCTTAATGGCGGAAAACAGAACTCCAACACAATTGATGAATGCTGGAATTGTCATGTAGTGACTAAATTCTAATGGGGGAAATCAAATTTGTCTGGTGGTAGACATCCCTCTCTCTCTCTCTCTGTAATGAGAGAGTTTACGATGGTCAAGCTCCTAAACAATGCGCTTAAAAATAAAAAAACAGCACTAGTATAGGGAGCAAGCACCCTCACCCTGCTGATGCCAACTCCCATTTGTTGCTTGATTTCTCCAAAAGGACTGATCTAACACCTTACTGGCATCTGCCTGCCTAATTTGGAGCTGCCATTTTTTAATTTGTGTTAAATCTAGTAAAAGAAAACAGGCTCTTTTCAAAACGGCATGAGTCTACCATCAGGATGACTATTGTGAACACAATCGTTCGCCGGGATTTTTTCATGACAAGGCAATAAACTGTTCAGTGCAAATCTAAATCTCATTCAAAGATATAAATCTCATTTTGGAGCTATCTGTAAACACCAATTAGCAACCCAAGTGGTCAGCCAAACTGCCAACCAGTAAGATAAGCTTATCGGTGTTTACAATAAGAAGATGAAAGCTGTCCTATTACAACTGAAGTCTAGGGTGGCAATAATTTATTGGAATACAATCCTTTTATGCTGTGATTTTAAAGTAGACATGACATCATGGAAAAACTGAAAACAAAGGTTCTATAATACTAATGGAACTAAAGATTTGTGGAAACCAAAAATGTGATATTTATTTTTTTCCGTTATATTTTAGAAAAATATTCCTTTTTCCAATGCAAGCGAAATAATATTCTTAGCTACAGTTATATTATTGTGGTGTGCAATGGAAAGGGCATTTTTTTTTATGTATTATAGTTAGGAGAGGCGACACAATGTGGTCATTCAGCATGCAGTTTTCTCTAAAGGACAGAATAGACAATACAATGTCGAATATGTCTAGGACTATTAAAAGGAAGCTTTTGTATCAATATATGTTATTCTTGTTCTTTTAGTTGATAAAGGGTAATATTAAACATTACCATTTGTTTAAGGCCAGCAGCTAAATGGACTTTTGTGGATATCACAGCTTGTTCCTACATGCTTATTCAGCTGTAAAATAAAGTGAAGTGTATAAGTTTAACCAATGGCTTTACTACCCTTTCATTTTTTCTTACACTCCAGCAGTTTGTTTGCTTATCTGCTCATCTTTGCTTGGTTAAGCTTGTCAGCCATTTGAGAATTTTCCAATTTTTATCGTTTAGCTGTTGTGAACTTATTTCTTTGCAGACATTTCGGATGTAAGACTTTTATACATTATTTAGTAATGACCATGGGGATTATGTGTAAAATGTAGACAGAAGCACATTCTTTACTCTTATGATTTTTGGCAAGCATTCAGACTTTTTGAACTACACTAAAAAAAAAAAAGAACTTATTTTTTATGTCAAGGACATTGGACCATATGCACAGAATATTCTAAAATGCTGGATTTTAATATCCCCCCCCCCCCCCCCCCCCCCCCCCCCACCACCACCACCTAAAAAATAAAAGGAAGAAAGAAGAGTTTGCCAAAAACATTTTTAGAATATATAAACAGTTAAATATTCAACTTGACAAATGATGACTGCAAGAATAATGACACACTTACTGTAATATTATTTACTTTTATTAAAGTCAGCTTTTTTTTTTTTGGCACTTCAGGGAATGTATACCGATATTTAGAGAACGGTTTTAAAAATATGTAAATAGTACATTTGTTACATTCACCAATCCCTTCTCGTATTAGTGATACATGTTCAATCTAGAAATCTTCAGTTTTTTCACATTAGATAATGACAATGTCAAAGGACTGAGAGCTCCAAAACAACCCCAAAACGTAACATCAGGTTATAGTAATTGGTAAGGGTTTTCATGCATTGTATATACTGCAATTTGTGCATCAGGAAATGTGTGTGTAACATGTACTGGATAGTTTTCCATGAAACATTTTTGCCCTACTTACTACTTAGCACATGTGCACAAGTCAGCTTTCCCTCTGTAATCTCCTGTATTCCAGCTTAATTTATGTGGCCAAAAGGTCAGCACACTGCTTAACCAATAGCAGTCAGGCAGCTTCTTCTTCTCATGTTGCCTGATTTGCAGAACAGAAAGAGGAGGGGGAGGAAAATGTCAGCTCACAGGAAAATTAATTAAGGGAAACAAAAGGGCAAGTATTATTTCTTCCCTAAACTTTTTTTTAACTATTTGTGTCAGCTATTTGCTTAACATAAAGGAGTTTTAAATGTATATGTGCAGTTATATCAGCACTATAGTGCCTCTTTAAATACTAAAATGTAATTTTTTGTTCTTCACAGTGGCAAATGAAAACCTCTGTTGATTTCAAAATATTTCTTTTTAACCAACTGCTCCTAAAGCTCAATTATTGTAGTCAATTTAGTAACATTTTGGTGGTAGTAACATCACTGTTAGAATGTGCAATTCATTCGGGTCATCAATGTTTTTTGTTTTTTTGTAAACAGTGCAGGGCCAAGATTGGAATTGTTATCCCTAGTGGGTAGGATCTAATGTTCTTCATGAAGAGTATCTGTTCTTAAAAGACAGATGAAGAGGTTGAAAGTCATTTTGTATTGTATGGGTCAGATCATAGACAGGGTTACATTTCTCACTACACGGTCAATGAGAGGTGTGATTCAAGTAAATCTTGTGGTTCATTTAAAATGAAGTTTAATTTCCATTAAAATGGAAGTAATACCTTGAGAACTGTCTCACAATATCTAGTCATTTTGTTAAGTAGAGGAAGTGGCATTTTTTCTGACAAGAATTAGAATGACTGAGGTAAGGTGTAATCTACTGGACTATCTGGCTATGGGTACTATTGAACTTTGGGAAAGTGACCCAAAAGAGATAAACTTAAAGGAAGAGAACAGTCCTGAATTCTGTAAAAATTAGGGGACTTTGGTGCTGTAATACAAAATATTCTGGCAAAACGTGGCAGCCATAAAAGAGATGATTACAGAACTTATGTATATATCTAAATCGTAAGAGAAAGCAAATGTGGCTTGACAAGAGCAAGAGCAGTATAGAAAAGTAACAGGATGCTTATTAGTGTAGATGAATGTGCAAGTAGAGTTCTACAAAGCTGCTTTTAGTGAGCCAACAGCAAATTAATCACTAACTGCTGCTACAAAGTCCCTGCATGAGAGAGCTCACTTGGGATTGACAGCTGCTGCTGACATGGAAACATACTTAGTGAACTTTAAGTGAGCTCCTACATGGGCTAAGTTACCTGATAAGTGAGATGAGAAGGTGCACTTTCTCTGACTGGTGAACCTCAAAATACATACTTTTACATGCAAAACAAAGGTTCGCAGGATTGCATGAAGTTTAAGCAAGAGAACCTGGACAATTTGGGACCAGGGTTGAGACTAGGGCGCTGCAGGAGGGGGCACCATCTTGATGCTCACCCCCCTCCTTTTCCCTGTCCCTACCTACCTCCTTCATGGCCTGGCTCTGTCTGCTGTAGAGCTGAACACTACAGGGTTCCTCCCCCAGCAATGACTCAACTTTCTGCCAATCACTGGAAGTTACATCATGGGGGGAGGAATGCTGTAGAGATCAGCTCTTTTGTCTCCTTTAAACAGATCCATGTAAAGATGATGTTACTTCAGTTCGCTATGGCTATTTTACGCTAATTTTGAATACACAATCACTACATCTCACTATGAATTGAGTAGCATTTAACAGTGTTCACTTCATCACTAAGTGAATACGGTGTTTATGGATTAAGCAAAAGTGAATTTGCATAGTTCAGTAACAGGATTTCAGAGTGACGTAAATTGACTTTGCCTGTCGAATTCAGACTTTAATAGAGTGAAATTTCAAGAAGCCATTTCTAGCACAATAATATCAGGCTTGTCCATCCCTATGGGATGCTGGGAAATCTGGGATTTGTAGTTTGATGTAGGTGAACATGAAGGACAAAAGTGAAGAAAGCTTTGAAAACTGAGGGGGGAATTCACCATAGTGCAAAGTGAGGTGCGGAGTCTTCTCCTCACGTACAGGACATCAGCGAGCGCATATCAGTCAGTGCGAAGTGAGACGAAGACTTCACACTATCGTGAATTCCCCCCTGAATGTTTATTGCCCATTGAGGGACAAATGCTATTTATGTTACATAGTATTACTATGATAAAGTATTAAATGAGCAGCGGTAATAAGTTATTGAATAACTAGAATACAGTGGAACAGAAATGCCTGTCTGATCCTGTAATTTAACCCATAAAATTGATATGTGCCTGGAACATAACATTGCTTTTTTTTTGTTGTTTTTGCTTTTCAAAATACTGTAGCTAAAGTCTGAATAAGCAGCTGGGTTTGCCATGTCAGCAGGCGTTTGAGATTTTTCTTCAAACAAACAAAAAAAAAATATATAATCTAAAACAGCCACAAAAACAGGTTGACAATATGTTTAAAAGGACCTCACAGGGAGCACAAATGCAATAGGAGCCATTTAATTGGAATAACTGAGAATTTGTACATAGCGTCTTACTGTGACAACAGCACTACAATCCTACACGTTCCAAAAGAAATGAAATAGCAGTGAATGAAAAATGGACACGTATTCCGTAAAAACATTGCATTTGTAATGTCGCTTTCTTTGCGACACTATTTAATATTCCCCAATGACATATTAATTGCATCATTATTAACATTACCGCTATAATGGTATCAGCTCCTAATGATTAATACCGGGTTTTGCAACTCTAAAAAAGGAAATTGTCGTGAAATATTCTTCAGCGGTTACAGTAGATGCATTAATGTCGGTTGGAATGTGTATACTGCTATCATTCATAGAAATCTAATAGATTGTTTGCTTCATATACCTTTTAACTGATGTTACCATCACCGGAATGTTCTTTAAGAAATCTATCAGAACAATAGCCTTGAGCATTCACAATCACTGCACAGATGTGCAGTGTGATCTAAAAAATGGGTATGTCTTGTAGATTGAATTGTCTATAACAACCCCTCAGGTACTCTGCAGTATCCTGTCAGCTATTGTTTCAAAATATTTTTTTTTTTTCCGGAGATAGAGTAGCATTGCATCTCAATAGAAATTGCATTGCAGTTCAATCTCATTTTAGTCTGTGCTGAAAGTAAGAAATCCAAGCAACGTATTTATAGACGTGATCAGTACAGCTGAGTACATTATATGGTCCATTAAAAAAATAGTCACCTAAAGTAATATATGGGGTGATCATTAATTCTGTAACATCTGTGCCTGGGAATACTGTAGAATACTGAATATTTAAATAATAGCTACATGGGTAGACAGGGCAGAGTGTTTTAACAAACAGCACAGTAGAATGTATAAGGAATATGTATTTGATACCTGTACACACATCGATCTATTAAAATACAAAATTTGCAGATCAGAAAAGTTTTACAACAAATAGGGTTATAGTTTCTTAGATCCTTTGTAAACTTCTGCGCCAGTTCTTAAACAATCATAAGCCTTGTCCCAGTTCCACTTCTTTTAATGGACTATATCCAGCACACCGTTATTGGACTGTAGAATCTGGACCACTCGAAGAACCTGAAAAACAAATTGTACATGCAGTAGGTACATGGCTAAAGTGATAGAAATCTTGCTAGATTGTTTAGAGTGTATGCTAAATATGCCTCAAATGTTCATAAACACAGCTGAATTAATTGCCTTACTCAACACAAATATGGATTTTCAAAGGTTAAATGTAATATATAAATGAGTATTGCAGTATTTGGTGATACCTTTTTTATTGGACTAACAGTCTTTT
>WMED01013938.1:0-13961 GCA_019650415.1 Pipa parva | reverse complement strand
AGATGTTTACATTAAATTATACATATCCCTCAATCAATCTTGAAAAGTCCATAGAAGAACAGATAAAATGTCAAATTTTGTAATTATTGCTCAATAAACTTTGGGTTATACTCCACAGCATTTAGTGCGTGCAGCCGGTTTTGGTTTTTATTTTTATATTGCATAAAGTTAATAAACTAGATAGACCCAGAAATGCACTGCTTCTAGTTTGTTTCACATTCTTGATATTTCAAAACTTTGCAAAAAAGAAAAAAGCTTGTCCAATATATCATTTATTATGTTTGATATAAAGACTTGGTCCCAGAGCTTAACAGGGACAGTTTTACAGACATTCTGTCAAGTTATGGTAAGGAGAGTGTTCAAAAACAAGAGCATTGGGATATGGACAAACTAGATTTGGGATTCTTTTGAAAGAATTATTTTATTTTTGAATCTCGAGGCTACGGGGGTAGAAGTTGAAGGATTGGCAAAGAGGGGCAGCAGACGGTAAGATGCATGAACTTGGATGTAGCATTCAGTATAAGCTGTAGTGTTACGTCAAACACTGGCTAGAAATTCCTGCCCTTTAATGCCACGACCAAAAGAATATCTAAAAATAGATCTTTATAGAGGTGGTCGTTTATCCTAGTGCAGGGGTCTGCAACCTTTTCGGCTGAGAGAGCCATATAATGTGGCTCTGCTCAGCCCTTTTGAATCTGGAACTGGTGACATCAGCGACTTCAGATTTGCTAGCAACCAGGAAGCGCGGTGATGTCAGCGGCTCTGGATTGGCTAGTGACCCAGAAGCGTGGTGACTTCAACAGCTCTGAATTGCTAGCCAAAGCGCTGAGAGAATTTTGCCTCTACAGTGCTTGCCGGCGATTAGCCAGCAGACTGTAACGAGCAGTGCTTGCATGTGAGCACCGCTTGTTACAGTCAAAGAGCCAGATGCAGCCATCAAAAGAGCCACATCTGGCTCAAGCGCCATAGGTTGCTGACCCCTGTCCTAGTGGTTGGGTTGTCATTCATAGAGTTCACTGTGTTTTACATGATCTAGTAAAATCCTGCTTAAGAAAGGTTTTCACATAGTCTCTGCTACACATAACATTCCAACACCAAACAGCAAAGTCAGGCCCAGGTTTGCAATCTTGTAGTTTCTTACCACTTTTTTATTTTTATAACAGACATGATGATGGTCTGCTGGAAGTTGTCGGAGTTTATGGATCATTTCATTGTGCACAGATTCAGGTTAAGCTTGCAAATCCTGTACGGCTTGGACAGGCGCACACTGTCCGGGTAAGTTTTTGTTTGCATTTTAATGCCCTTCCGTGTATAATGGTGACTGTTATGCTGTGCAGAGATTTATAAAGGTAAGCCATGCTTTTCAAAACATGAAAGAGTATGTATACCTAACATGCAATGTCTCTTCAGCATTAGCTATAGAATACATCTGACACTAGCCTTCTACAGGGAAAGGCACATTGAATGAGTGTCAGCAGAGGCTTTTTTTTAGCTTCTTGGTAAAAGGGACACTAAGAACTGTTTAAAAAAAAGAGCTTTCTATTTATTGGCCGCATAGTATTAAGTACAACAAGTGTTTAAAATGACAGGTTTAGGCTTTCCGATTTTGCAGAATTGTTCTAACTACTGAAGGAAAAACAAGCACTTGCAAAAGTGGTTTTCATTTCAGCTAATCCTAGCCCCTCCCCTCTTCTTTAAGGCAATGCTCACAAACTGAGCATGCTCCCCCTTCCTGAAACCAATCAAAATTCACTGTCACTTTCTTCAGGAGACGCAAGCTACTTAAACGTGGTAAAACAGATGTTGTAACTGGAATAACTTGCAAGGGTGCCGTGTTCACTCTCGTATAATAGTACACAAAGAAGGGGTGGCGGAAGAAAGGATCCAAAGGCGACAATCACTGCAAAGGCTTTATTGGGTGAATAGTTACACATATGTTTCAGGCGGGTAAAATCATTTGCTCGTAACGTGTGTAACTATTCACCCAATAAAGCATTTGCAGGGATTGCCGCCTTGGGATCCTTTCTTCCACCACCATTTCTTTGTTTGTGTACAAAAGCTGCTTAGTAATTTAAATGCTGCGCACCAGTGACGGGCTGCGCGCCAGTGACGGGCTGCGCGCCAGTGACGGGCTGCGCACCAGTGACAGGAGGGAAGGCTAGGGATTAGTTTATAATCTCATCTCTAAGTGCTTGTTTTTCTTCTACTGCAATGACCTGTTATACGTAAAACTAAGTTTCCAATAAATATACTTTTTTTTTTAAATTTTATTTAGGGTTTAATATCCCTTTAAAGTCTGAAAAATAATACACCCTACCTTCTGGGATATCTACTTGTAAGGTGAAGACATGGACATTCTCCTTATGCCATTTATTGAATATTAGGATGTGTGGAAATGTAAAGTTGTCCTCCGTCTGAGGGGGGGTCATTGACTAAAGTGAGAATGCAACTGTTAAATTCTCAAACAGCGGATTCCCATAGCAAATCCGTGACTGAGACAATATTTCCATAGTAAAGTTGCGACTGTGACAATTTTCTAATGATAGCGCTGCTACTGAGACACTCGCAGTCTATTGCGACTATCTTTAGCTGGCGAATTCACACCTTTATTCAGACTTTAGCCAATAAGCCCCATAGTCTTCCATCTATTTTTCCTAGTTGGTCGAGGTTGCTGTCAAGTGATTTTCTTAACAATAGATGGTTTTTAAAAAAAAATTTTCGTTAGTTTTTACTATGGAACATTGTCGCAGTCGCGACTTTACAGTGGCGAAATTGTCACAGATTTGCTATGGGAATTTGCTGTTTGAGAATGTATTTATGGGCCATGGGCACTCATTGGGAATTTGTTAGATGGTTGAAACTACTGAATGTGTTATATTTGTTTGTTCTTCAGCTTACTGAGATTGTTACCATTTGAGTCTAACAATGAATGGGATGATTTTATTTCACCTCAATCATTCATAACTAGGGGTGGGCGATATTGCTAAAAAATCATATCTCGATATTATTTGTAATTTTGGCGATAACGATAATGGACGATATTTTACATTATTATTTAAAAAAAAAAAACCCGACAAGTAAAAAAAAAAAAAAAAAAAAAGTAAAATATCCAAGCCTCTTATCATGATAAATAGCAAAATATCCAAGCACACCTCCTTAAACAATTACAGTATATGCCCGGGTGCTGTCCCAAAAAAGGCAAAAAAGTTGGCACGCACTCCTGGGTCTAGAAATTAGTAGTTAAAACAAACAAAAATTTATTAATTCATGGTTAAAAACATGTATGAATGTAAAAAGTATACAGCTCACGTGCCGGCCCCCCCTCTTGAGCCTTGATCACAGCCGTTCAAAGACATTTGATTGCAAATGCTTTTTGTTCCTGAGGACGCCACTTGCATGAAGCGGGGAAATGCGTTGAACTGACACTGCTGATTATTGTTACATGCATGATTTCAACATTTGCTTTATCACACTATGAGCGTCTTTCTCATGTGGTTGAACATCCTAACGTGGAGAAGCACAGATTTTTGGATTACCATCCTCCTATTCACCTTTGGTCGCTACATGGCGTGGGCCAATACACCCTGAGCTGTATATCATGATAAGAGACTTGGATATTTTACTACAAGTTATGTACAAGGCATATTATAATTTATGATCTGGTAAGTGCTTAGATTGCATTGTGGTGGATTCACACACTGTGTGCATACCTGGGTGAAGTTTGGATTCCTGTTTCTATGATTTGCACAGTGCACCATTATTGTTGAGATTGAATAATGTTAGCTGAAGGCTTTGGAACTTTCTCTAAACAGAGAACCAAACTGCCGGTCCCACCCAAACCCCCCCCCCCCCCCCGTCCCGCGACGACCCCCCCCCCCCGTCTGACTGCAGCCAGCGGGGGAGGGGAGCGCAGGGAGCAGCAGCACCAGAGAGAGAGAGGAGAGCACTCACACGCTGACACTGTACACAGAGCAACAGGCTGGGAGGAGGGAGAAAGAGAGCGGTGCACAGGCTGCAAACACAGAGCCGCTCGATAACCTGATATTGCCGTCTTGCAATGTCGATACAACCCGGTGTGTGATAGTATCGTGAACGATACATATCGCACACCCCTATTCATAACCCCTTGTGTGGACAACTTAATGTTCTGATTTTGTTTACTAGATGTGACCTGTCATATGTCACATAGTCTTTTCAGGTAGCTTGATAATGGTCTTTTTGGGTATTAAAACTAATCTTGGGTACGGGACAGTTACAGAAACATATTTAACTGTTTGACTAGATGGCTATTTCAGATAAAATATATTTGCCTTTTAGAAATAATTTTCTTTAACCAGAAAAATATTTTCTTCCTTTTTAATACAATTTATACTGCTCAGTAATATATAATGTAACTGAAAAAAAAAGACTAATTCTGTTATATTAAAATATTTGTTTTACACCGCCATTTGCTTGCTGCTTATATACCAACACAGCAGTCCTCTACCACTTTGTGGCTGACTCAAACTAAGGTTGTTATTGCGGATTAGTGAGTTTATCAGCACAGTCCCCAAGAAATGAGACCTGTACAAACAGAAAACTGTAGTTTTACAGTTTTGAAACCAGTGCATTTTTAAGCAAACATAGTATTTTTTTTTTATTATAATATCACCAACTGCTATCATTTTAATACATGTGTTTTATATCCTATATCCTTTTCTCTATATCTCTCCACCTATTGTTCTTAGCTTGGGAGTGCTAAATTGTCTGCACTGTAGTGACATTATGAACACTCTGTAAGTTGTAATGTTCATTTTTTTTAATGGTTTTATTTAGCTAATTTTGAAGAGTTCAAAAATGCCAATGCAGGTGGATGGAGAGCCTTGGGCCCAGGGTCCGTGCGTGGTCACCATTACTCACAAGACTCATGCAATTATGTTGTACCACTCAGGAGAACAGACAGATGATGAAGATGATGATGAAGAAGCTTCTAGTAGTGGATCAGACCGTGAAAAGCATAGGAATTATAAACAAGAGTGATGAGGAGATGTAACCAGCATTCTCTTAATTCTCTCCACTTCTGTATGTGTATAAATAACTCATTTGTGGACAACCTTAACTGAAATTGTGGAAAGTGTTTGTGCAGGTTTTCCCAGCAGCTCTGGGTTGCAAGTGCCCCTTTTCCAGTTGAAAGCCATGTAAAACGTACATGATTGTTTACTTTGCTTTTGAGCCATGGCACATTACTGAACAACGGCTAGATTTTTTTAAGGAGACATATCGCTTGCCCAGCATCCTCAAAAACAAAGCACAGACTAAATTACTTAAAGTATATCTCGGAGATCCTGTAAGTATAGCCCTTCTAGTTTGCCAATAAATCTAGATTACTTTTTTGTTCCTTGCACTGTTGTTCCTTTCCATTCCATCCAGCCATGTAATTAAACGTTCCAGTCCCCTCAGTGTTTACAATTACAAACCCAGGGCTGAGTGCTGATTTGCAGTTGTCGCAGAGGCTTTCCACTTTTCTACAACTCGCTCTACAACTTTCTAGTACATTTGCTTTCTCCAACTAGTTTTGTTATACACATCAGACTTCTAGTAGGAGTAAAAGAATATGGGACATTTTATGTGTTACTTCCCTTTTAACTGTGTTATTTTTATGTAATTAAATACCTTTAGTTTCAAAGAAAAAAAAAGGCATAATTGAAAAATAATGTTATCTAATTTATGCCTGATTATTTGAACCGGTTTAAGGCTGAACTTATGGAGCGAAGTTTACTAAAGTTGAAAACTATCTTTTCAACCTTTTCAGCCATTTTTCCCATGAGTTTTGGGTGAAAAATGGGCCGAAAACATACCTTTTTGACGTTCTTGGCTGATTTTTAGGTGACAAATTTGAAAAAAATAGTTTTAAACTTTAGTAAATTTCATATAACTTGCTGCAGATTTTGCTTATATCAGTGAATCATTCTTACTTTTGTAATCCCGTTCTTCCTTATGGATTTTTATGTGGAAAGCATTGTAACTGGATGAAAGCATTGTAACTGGATTTATTATGTCAGTACCTCTGATTAGCAACACTTTCTGTTTTTCTCCTGAATTCAGTTTGACTGAACTTACATTTACTACTCAGTCCAACTGCATTTCTTGCTTTCTTTTAGTCCAGACAATTCAGTTGGAGCTAAAATGCTGGTGTGACAATAAGGTCAGTATGGTTAATGGCAGGACTCTCTCTTGTAAATACACTGTGATGCTCTTTTCTTTGCACCAAAACGTAACACACACTTAATACAAACCAATGAATATTTTATTTTTTTATAATCACTGTGAATTTTTAAAAAATAATCTTTCCTACTAGATAGAATGTGTGAAGTTACAACAGCAGGCGTTTTGCAGCTATTATGGGTGTACTTATAGGGGGGAATTCACGATTGTGCGAAGTGAGCTCCGAATTCTTTGCCTCACTTCGCACAGACTGTTATGCGCTCGCTGATGTCCTGCACGCGGATATCAGTGAGCGCTTTAAAGGGATTCCAGTCTCGGCGAGGCGACTCTTTTGGTCTCCCGAGACTGGAATCCCTTTAAAGCGCTCGCTGATGTCCACGTGCAGGACATCAGCAAGCGCATAACACTATGTGCAAAGTGAGCTGAAGGATATGGAGCTCATTTCGCACAATCATGAATTCCCCGCATAGTGTTTACCTGTATGCTTCATTGACCAAATTTAAAGTTTACTGGTTAATCTATAAAATCAGCCTCCCTAATATTTGCTGTTGCATTGCCTGTTCTGTAGATCTGGTAAGCTTACAGGGAATGAAACATTTGGCATTTCATTTGCTATCTTCTGGTGGCAATCAAATAAACCCAAACGACTTCCTTTTCTTTGCAATATCATCATAGCCATGTATGAAATGCAACCTTGGGTATTCAACTAAAAGCAATACTTGAAACGTGTTCCTTACACCCTTGGTTGTGTTGCCAACAGAAAGAAGCAGTGTACCACCTTGTGGGTCATCACCCTAGTCTAGCATCAAGCAATCATCTTTTCCATTATTGCAGCTCTATGCACTTTTTTCTAGTGATTGTTACATTTTGTAATGTATTATTTGTATTGCTCTGATTTATTTAAATGTTATTGTTTTATGCCTTTGAGAAGTAGTATAACTGTTTTGTCTATGTCTATTCTACAGAAAGCTGTATACTAAGCTACTAAGAACTAAAATATGGTTCTGTTGGCTATCGATAACTGCAAGTAACAGAGTGCACACTGAATATTCAGTTTTAAGTTGTTTCTGGACTACTGTGTGTTACTTGTGCAAATGTTTGCTAATATAGTTTCGTTGAAAATATGTATTTCATACATCTCTACCTATGAATTAAAGTATGGTTTAGTTCTCTCTTGGGTAAAATACAGTATATTGGCCAATTCTGCATACGAGGTCAAACCCAAAAATGTGCAAATATTAATTAGGTTGCTGTGTAAAACAGGAGCACCCTCATGCACAAAAGATGATTTCAAATGATAAAGCTTGGTAAAACCATTGTATAGTTTTCTGTTTTAATTTGGCCACTGGAGGATACTGTTTCTGAATGGATCAATAAAAGATATTGGGGGTTATTGTCTAAAGTCTGAATTCAACTGTCAAATTCTCAAACAGCGGATTCCCATAGCAAATCTGCAATTGCGACAATTCTCCCATTGTAAAGTTGTGGCTGCGACAATATTTCTATAGTAAAGTTGCGATTACGACAATATTCTCATTTTAAAGACGCGACTATGACAGTAGCAGTCTATTGAGACTGTCTTTAGCTGGCGAATTCACACCTTTACGCAACAATTTGGACTTTAGAAGATAAATCCACCTACTCCTGTAAATGTTTACTAATATCTTATTTTACTAATATCTTAATAACTTATTTATCAAAGAGCCATCTCCAAATAAGTTTGTAGCAATTTGTGCTACTGTGTAGTAAAGTCAATTTTGCATATTTACTATTTAGCTTATTGATGCTATGATAAACTGCTGAATGAGTTTAGTCCTGCCACATTCAGTAAACTACTCAATGGGAGTTAGAAAGTTGGGCTCCAGCCAAACCCAGACTCAGTAATAGAAAAAAACACCTTCAGACTCACAACCATGTATTTTGGGATGGAAAACACCTCCCTTTTATCAGGTTGTACACTGTCGTGTCACTTCGAAACTCCCCTGAATATACACGGTTGAGTTTTTCCTGCTATGATAAACTGTCACTGTTCAGTATTTTATTTTTAGAGAAGACATTGTAACTATATCTGTCTATATTAGTGGTGGTGAACCTTTTTGGCACAGATTGCCATAAAGGTGAAGTCACTACCAGTGCTGTCCCCCGAATTGCCAGCGTTGATGAGTGATGTCATCACCAGGGCTGTGGAATCGGAGTTAGTTTTGGTTGGAGTCAGAGTCAGTAGAAATGTTCCGACTCCAGCTTTAAAATAAAGTATTAATATTTCATAATTGAATTTTCATATGAATTTTATAAATGTTACTCAAATATATATGTTCTATCAAACTATGAACAACAGTGATAAGCAGTTCTGCTGGAGATAGACGGTCCGTTCATCAAAAATAACAGTGCAACAAGCGATTCATCTGTATTCCTGACATTGTCAGAGATGTTGCCCGAGTGGTTACTGCTTTGCCACCAACCCAAGTTAGTGTAGAGGTTGTTCTCTGCTCTCAAAATAATTAGATCAGATTTAAGGACATCCATGAAGGAGGATCTAACAGAGGCAATACTTTTTCTGAGGACAAATTTATAGATGTCTTCTTATTAACTGCATAACAGTGTTTAGTGCATATTTACTTACAAGAGTTTATAAAAGTTTATAAAAGTTATTTGCTATATTCTAATTGTATTCTAATAAATATAGTTTTTGCTCTAAGTGGTCTGATTACTTATATGATGGTGAGAAACTGAATAAGCACGATGTTAATAGTTTACAACAGTAAATTTATTGTTACGAATTGGCCATTTATGAAGGAGTCGGAGTCGCAGCTGTGGCTTACCGACTCCACAGCCCTGGTCATCACGCCTGCTTTGGGGGAGAAGCGCAAATGCATCAGGGGAGGAGAGCTCCCATGCAAGCAAGTGCTCCTTCAGTGCAGGACATGGATCCAGCCTGAAAACTGTCGGAACTGGTCTGCAGCCTGTAATGAAGGCAGCTTTGGCGACATAGGTGATTAAGCGCCCTAAGCGTGAAATGCGTTAGGGGGTGCCTCTTTTGTTGTTTTTAACAGTTTTTCACTGGATTTCACGTGTTTCCTGCTTTTAATGTAAGTGATTAATAAAAGATTTTGCTTTTAACTCTTTGAAAGTGAGTATATGTTTACATTAAAGCTTTCTTTACTGACTAGGAAAACTGTATTTATGTTAAAGGTCTCGAAGGGTTTTATACCTTGGTCAATTAATATTTTTTCCATGTCTAGATAAAACAATGTGTAACTCTCTACAACAATGTATTTTGCTTGCAAAGACATTGTTTGTTACTGAAACCTTGATACTGATTTTTAGGGGGGGGGGGGGGTTGCCTGGGGTGCCGATAGGGCCAGGGCCGCCTCTGCATAGAGGGGTAGGCAGACAAATTACAAGGGTCTATAAAAATGAGTATTCTTAACAGAAAGAAGGTCCCACTATTTTTACTACACATCACTGCTGAGGCCTGCCCTTTAGGGTTCTGTTTAGTATTCCGTTCTGGTGGTGTTAAGTGTTGGTATATTGTAAATACTAACAACTATTAACCGTATACAGGGAGTGTTATTAAATGATACTATACTAACAGGAATACTTTATTGAATAATGCTAGCCATCTGAATTTGGCCAAGTGGATCTGTAGAACCAGAGCTATGAATTTTTATACTAGAGATAGATTGTATATTATGCCGCAAATATCGGCATGACTGTCAGCTTTACCCCATTTGATTTGGGGCCATTTGATTGTGTAAGTGGGGTGTATGTTTTAAAAGAATGCAGTAGGTCTGGCCTGAGTATTTAATATATATGTGTGTGTGTATGTATGTGTACGTGTGTGTGTGTATATGTATACATATATATATACAGTATATATACACATACATACACTAAATATTCAGTGTTGCTGTGTTTTACATATATTAGCATATTAAGAACTACTGGACACTCTGTTTCTTCCACTTGATCCACAGTGGCTGCCATAGAGTTGGAGTACATAGAGGAACAGTGCAATCATAGTTACTTACATGTAATAGTATATATTTTGTATTTCTTTGTTTTTTAATTTAGGGTCACTTTCTTATAGGAACTTATCCACTTTCACCTGGTCATGCAACATCCAATCATTTGGAATGTCAAGACATTCATTGATTCAACCAATAATTTTTGTTAAAAACAAAATTGTGTCTATTAAGCCTTACCAGTGTCATGTCTGCAGGTGTTGTGGTAGCGACTGGCCCCGGTGCTCCAGGCCATCGTTGCAACCCCTGCAGTGCTCCATGGTGAGAGGGAGTCCGACCCCCTCAAACTTACATCCATGAGTCTTAGGGGGTTATTGACTAAAGTGAGAATTCAACTGCAAATTCCCATAGCAAATCCATGATCATTTTAAAGTCGCGACCGCAACAATATTCCCACTGTTAAAGTTGCAACTGCGACAATATTCCCATAATGAAGTTGTCACTGCGACAGTAGTAGTCTACTGCAACTGTCTTTAGTTGGTAAATTCACGTCTTTACGCAACAATCCAGACTTTAGCCAATAACCCCCTTATTGTTCACAAGCTAACCTGCTGTAAGTTTGATTTAGATTAAGGCTAAATCTTTATTTAATGCTACAGTTTGAGCTTTTGTGTGAGCTTAGAGATCTGTTGGCTTTTTTAAATTCTTCATGCTTATTGAAAACTGATTTGATGGCAAGAAATTAGGTAAATGCATTTACATACAAAACTGCATTGTTGCCCATAAGCCATACGACAGAGTACCATCATGTTTTACAACCAGATTACACTAGTATCAAGAATCCCTGTGCATTTCACAAATATGTTGAGTCAGATTATACACTTATCCATCCATTTTAACACTCTGTCTAAAGGTCAATTCTCATAAATACAGTGTATTTTACTTTTATTTAATTTATTTATGTAATTTTACCTTTCTTTCGATGCTGTAATTTTTTTCATATGTCTCCACTGCACTTTGCTATTGTGGTTAGATTTATTTATTTATTGTTGTCCTTTAAGGAAATTAAAGCTTTTATCATTCAAATGTCTGTGTCCTATTTCCTACTCATCACATTGTGCCAACACTTTTTATGACAAAATAACCCATTGAGTGGACATTATTACCAAACAACATGCTAAAGTAACATTTCCAAGGCAAAAAAAAGACAAGTCCATCTGGTTTAGCCTATTTTCTGGCAAAGTTGATCCAGAGGAAGACAAAAAAAAACTGTGAGGCAAGAGCCAATGATCGAAATAGTTAAACAGTCATGTCACATTCACCTTTGCTTTATCCAGGTGTTTGCTGGGAAGGGCGGACTTAAAACAACTGTGCAATGCTAATAAATCCAGTCTGCTCAAGTGTACACCTGCCCCCTAAAACATTGTGTACACTTGTTCCCCAATAAAATGGGGATTTCTATTTGATATAACACGGTGAGCAGCCTGGATTTATTTGCATTGCAAGAAGCAATTATCCTAATATCATGGAAAGAAATTCTCCAAAACATGGCAATGAGATTAATTCCCTGGATCAACTCTGCTCCCAGTTCGCTAGTACCCATAACTTGTAATATTCCAGTGTGTCACCAAGCTACTGCCTGACCCTATCTCATACATGTTTTAAATAAATCAAATGACCAGCTCTTGAAAAAGTTTATATTGGAGATTATTGATTTCACTTAAGGGTAGTACATATAGTTTTACTGCATGTATTAATATTTTCGAATATCCAAAATAAAGAGGAATAAGAGATATATTACCAGTGTTCATTTCTCTCTGTTTTCCAAGCTGCCTTTAATAATAAAAGCAGAGTTACAGGTGTAAGTATGAGTGAATACTGTAGAACATGGAATATTTTATGGGCCCCGGATGGAGGACAAAGGTGGTGAAATACAGTATGCCTTGTTCTACAATTGACTGTGTCCTGGGTTCATTACAAGAAAGTGTAGTCATCCTAAATTGCCTGTATATTTTCTCTTTAGAGAATATCCCTTTAGGCTAGGTTCACACTAGCATATTATGCTCAGCACATAATACGATAGTAAAAAAAAAAGTATGCTGAGCGTATTTTTCTTTTGAACTTGCCAGCGACAGTGTGAACACACCCTCAGCGTACACATCACTTCCTGTGTGGTCACATTTTGGGCGCAGCGTATAATACGCCGGCCAAAATGCAACACCCAGCGTTCCGGACCAAGCATATGTGCATCACACACTAGTGTGTCCGGAACTAGGTAAGTACCATCGGCTTGCGTTGAGCTGTATTTTTTTTTTTCACACTAGCATATTATGTGCTGAGCATAATACGCTAGTGTGAATCTAGACTTATCTTCACTGTATACTTTGCTGTTGAGTGGTGCTTAATAGTAAAACACACAGAATAAGTCAGAATGAATTGGGGGCAGCTATATGATTATCCTAAAAAAACATATAAAAGGTATCCTGGGGTCCTTGCAGAACAAGCTATGTAGAGGAAAGAGCAAGGTTGCATGCAAGCAGGTATCCTAACACTTCCTCAAGTCAATAAAGCAATGGCTAAAGGAAGATTTCAATAAGGGCTGGACAAAGTCCATAAGGTAAAAATAAACAACATAAAGGCAAAAGAGGCCAAGAAGAAGCACCTTAAATTTGAAGTGCTGGGTAAGTAAACGGTTTGAATGAAGGAACATATGCAGTATGTTGAAGGGCGCGAGGGGTTGAATGAAGGAACATATTCAATATGTTGAAGGGCGCGAGGGGTTGAATGAAGGAACATATTCAGTATGTTGAAGGGTGCGAGGGGTTGAATGAAGGAACATATACAGTATGTTGAAAGGCGCGAGGGGTCGAGTGAAGGAACATATACAGTATGTTGAAGGGTGTAAGGGAAGGAAGGAGATTATGAGATATTCAGACACTTCCCCTCTGGTTTAATGAACTGTTAAAGGAGAACTAAAGTAAAAAAAAATAAAACAGGGCTGTTAAAATTCTTACCTTATACAGATCAGATTGATTACAGTCACCGCATGAGCCGGCAGCCAATACTTCCTTCACAGCGCTGGCTGACTGGCAGCCAGTGCCGCAGCTCCTCCCACCTTGTTTCACCTCGGGTGTTTAAGGACTTAAACATCATCATGTTCACTGTGGAGGTCAATGAGAATGCTCCCCGCAATGAGCGTGATGATGTAGAAGCTGGTGAAGAAGGAGCTGTGCGCTGGTTTCTCAGTCAGCCAGTGCTGTGAAGGAGGTGTCGGGGGAAGCATTGGCTGCCGGCTAATTACAGCACAGCTCATGCTGTGACAGTAATCAATCGACTCTGTATAAGGTAAGTATTTAAATAGTCTTTTTTTACTTTCAATCTCTAGTAAATAATCCTAATAAATGTAATTGTGTGTGCTTATTTTTACCAAACACTAAATACCTGAAAATCTACCACCTGACCCCTCTACAATCATTACTATTTACTTCCTGATTAATGCCAATATAATATAAAAACAATCATTCTCAGAGGTGCAGTGGTATAAATCTTAGGATGGTACAGAAGTGGATACTCTGCTTTAACCTGAATGTTCAATGGTAACATAGTCTGATTGGCTAAAGGAATCACAGAGGAAGCACTTTCCCTACACAAACCTGCTAACAAGAAAGAATTAGGGAAGGTAAAAATTGTGTTCTCTCTTTTCCATTTATTATTTATTCTGCTAATACTATATTTGCAAAAATACAAACCCCAAAATCAGAAAAGTTGGCACGTTGTGTAAATCGTAAATAA
>WMED01013937.1:0-14223 GCA_019650415.1 Pipa parva | reverse complement strand
GTTTTCCCACCTTGCACAGGTGATTCCAGTCCTGCTTGCTCCTGTTTTCCCACCTTGCACTGGTGCTTTGTATTGTAGGACTCATTTACTTCCATCTGGTAGCTTGTTGCCAGCCAAAACCCATTAGCCTCTGTCTATATACTGTATACTCTGCAGGCTGGCTGTCTCACTGCCTGATTATGAGTCCTGAGTCCTTGCTGCATTCCTTTTACTCCGTGTGATTTCGGTTTACCTGTGGTATTCTGTTCTCCCTGCTTTCGTTAGTTCCCTCCTACTCTTCTGCCACCACTTCAGCACCACCAGTGGGTGGCTCCAGGGGCCGCGACCTGGGTATCCCCTTGTGGCAAAGCCCAGTACCTCCTTGCAGGGATTTAAAGGTGAAGACCGGGGATCCCTTAGATTCTGCATCTTGGATGGGGCCATAGCTAAATCCGCTATGGTGTCCTGCAACCTCTAGTCATCCTGACACATTGTTTTTACTGGAACTTTAAACAATACATTATCATGACTAAGCTCTGAAAACATTCAATAAATGTATTTTTACAATAACATTTTTTTTCAGAGTTATTAATCAACAGGGGCAAACTTAAGAGAGGTCTAGGAAACTATTGCAACGAATCAGAAGTTGTCTTAATTTTGCTTCCTCATACCAGAGAATGCTGACTGCTGATTGATTGCTATGGGTTACTAGACCTCAAAAGATTGATCCTGTTGATGAATTCCTCTGTATGCATTCTAAAAATCTTGAAAAAGTTTAGAAGAATATTTTATATAATATTTAAAGTGGACCTGTCACCTCAAAACTTGAATAATAAATAAGGTTCTACTAATGACTGTGATTTAAGGGATCTGATTGGAGGAACTTTAATGTCAGTCATCCTTTTAGCCCTGCCCAACCCGACTTGAGAAAGAAAAGGTCCACTTTAATATTGCATTGTATACCTATTTTTTCAAAAATCCCTTTTTAGTTTAGAATCCCTTGGGCCAATATAATGCTTATGCTCACAGTTCCAAGTTTTGCCCATGCACTAATACAGTGCGATTCTGGATTGGTTACATTATTGCAGACTGTCCCTTTAAGGTAACCATGGTGAAAGGAGGAAACTGTAATCAAAATGTGTTCCTAAAGGAGCAGTCTTGTAGGCAGAAAAGACTGGCACAAAAGAGTTAAAACTCCTTTAGCAATGAACATAAGATGGTGGAGTAGGGAGCTAGGCAGAGTTAATATGACAATTCTTCTACATGTTAATGAAGGCTTTGAGCTACCTTTCTAATTGAACAAAGGGGAGAGGAATTTTGGGAGAGGAACTTCTTTTTGTTGTTGTTGAAAACTCTTGAAAAAATCAATTGCTACAAACATACTCAATATTGCATTATATAATAAAAAAACACTTTCCTAGGTCCAATAAAACTGCAGTAAGTAAACAAAAATTCATTTTCTGTGTAACTTAAATCCTACCTATACATTCAGCTAATCCATTCAATCTTTGATGATTCTTAACAGTATGAATCTGTCTTTTCAGATACTGTGAGGTTTTACTGTGACTACGTCCTTTAATTTTAATCCCTCCCCTAAAAAGCGCAATAATATCACTGTATTATATGTGCTGCATATTTTTTTATAGTTGAAATTTCTTTAAACTGTGAATACATATGGCACATACATTACTGATGCATACATTATTTATTTCAGCACTCTATCAGTAATTTTAAAATGCTGAAGGGAATGAAGAACAAGACATTTACCAGTTAGGGGGTTATTCACTAAAGTCTGAATTGTTGCGTATAGGTGTAAATTCGCCAGATAAAGACAGTCACAATAGGCTGCTACTGTCGCAGTCGCGTCTTTATAATGAGAATATTGTCGCAGTCGACTTTATTATGGGAAAATTGTCGTATATTTGATATGGGAATTCACTCTTTGCAAATTCGACAGTTGAATTCGCACCTTAGTGAATTACGCCCTAGTCTTCAGGCTTCTTTGCAAATTGATATCACAGGCCTGTATATAAAGAACTATAAAATACAATAAAGCAATGATATATTCTGCTTCAGTCTTGATACAAGAGAATTTACTCCTTTTTTTTTAATTTCTAAGGATATAAAGCTCCCTGAAAATATAGATTCATAAAGTCGCAGACTTCATTGGTTTGTTATTCATTGGCTCTTTCATTTTACTTAGAACTAGGCACTGCAGTGTTACCATGTTTCAGAAAGTGAATGGGTTTAATACTAACATTTACTATAATGCTATAAAAGGTAGTCACATGAAAGAATCAGCGACATATAAAAGGCTTAGTTAATTGTGTGTGTTTTGTTATTTTAGAACGAAAACACATGAATTCATTTTTCAGAACATGCATTAGTGCAATACAATACAAATACCATGACGCAACGTGATTCTGAAATCCAATGAATGCAGCAGTGACTAAATATTTAGACATTTTTTGCAATAATAATGATCCACAATACTGTGGATTTTTTTAAAATGAATCCATTTATTTTAGGTGCCAACAGTGATCAAATATCAACATTTTGGGGCTGAAGGGAGGTTCTTTTATGACAATTTTACAACAGGCAATATAATGTTATGCTGTATAATGGAACTAGCATCTTTTAAGAAATCAGACCTGGTTACATAACTGTGCCTGCTGGGACAGTCACGGGCATTGTTATGTCAATGATCAATGTGATGGGAGTTAGCAATAACATTGGACAACGGCTGGATTTTTCAAGAGGCGCATTCTTATAGGCGGCTCAGTCAGAAGGGCACCTCACTCCTAGTCAGGCACATATGCAGGGAGAAGGGAATTTATATTCTAAATGATAAGTATTTTTAATAGTCAAATGTTGATTCTGACATTAGTTATTTCCCTTTATGTGAAATTATAAGTCACACAGCACTTCAGTTCACTGTATAAATTAATCTGTGTTTATTTTTATTTTTATGAAGGGGTGTGGTCAGTTAGTGGGTGTGGCCTTATACACCAAACATTCTGTGCCTATAAGCTCCTGAGATGTAAATCCAACACTGCATTGGACTGTTAAGGAAACATCTTTGCCATTCTCAATATGGTTGCAGAAGCCTCTTGTCCCTGTACTGATACAGCATATCAGAAGTACACGGAGTGGGTTATTCACTAACGTCCGAATTGTTGCGTATAGGTGCGAATTTGCCAGATAAAGACAGTTGCAATAGGCTGCTACTGTCGCAGTCACGTCTTTATAATGAGAATATTGTCGCAGTTACGACTTTATTATGGGAAAATTGTCGCAATCTTAACTTTAAAAGATTGTCGCGACTTTACAATGGGGAAATTGTAGCAGATTTGCTATGGGAATCCGCTGTTTGCGAATTCCACAGTCGAATTCACACCTTAGTGAATAACCCCCAGAAGCATGCACTGGCAATCCAGATATATGTGTTTTCTGACACTCGGCTCCTGCTATTGAATAATACTCCTATAGTTCTAAGGAAAAAATTCCACATGAACTTTTCTCATCTGAATTATCTTGATAAATGGACACAACCATTTTTGCACATTTAGCAGTGATTATGATTGTCTAAATACAGCAATGTTCAATATGGGAATAAAGGGACAAAATAAGCAATGTGTAAAGTCTATTTCTTATAATAAGAATTCTGAACACTGGAGTGAATGACTTCTTTTTAATTCAATAATATATATAATATACAGTATATATATGAGTGAATTGCAATGGCAAAATTGTTGCTTTCATGATTAGTAAAAATATAAAAGCAAAGTATGTATGCAATGAGAGATATATGCATTATATAATAATGGTATAATGGGGGAGATAATCAAATAGGCATATATCACAATGATATTAATTTAGAGAAATGCATTTGGAAAATAATACATGTTAGAAAAGCCTTTATCCATCCTGATTGGTGTAATTGTATATATACAGGGACAACATGGCAGAAAGAGCAGATGACAGTGAGGAGAAGGCCTCTGGGAAAGGCAAATCTTGCTAGTTGTAGCATAATCAAATATGCCAATGTACAGGTAAAAAAACAACTTACTTTTTTGAGCCTAGTAATTCATATGATAGACAGGCTGTTTCTATAAACAGTATCAGCTAAGGGATTTTGTTTCTGAGGGTAATTCAGCAAAGTCCGAGGTGACCTTGCGATCCTTCGATTCACCTCGCCAAAACTGTTGTGCGCTCGCTTCTGTCCTACAGGCAGACATCAGTGAATGCTTTAAAGGTATTCCAGTCTCGGCGAGGCGACTCGAGTGGTTACAAGGTGAGGCAAATCTCTTCCAGCACCTTTAAAGCGTTCGCTGATGTCCGCCTGTAGGACAGAAGTGAGCATGCAACAGTTTTGGCGAGATGAATAGAAAGATCGCAAGGTCACTTCAGACTTTGCTGAATTACCCCCCCGTGTTAACTGGTCTGATTTTTTACATTTTTCAGACCTTCTAGAAGTTCCCCTAGGGACGTTAGACCACACCCATTTTACTACACAATACCTTCATCTTGTTCATTTATGAGAGGATCATCGTACATGACCAGGACTACAAGGTACGTATGGCTTCTAGAGACGGATAAGTCTGTCTATGCAAGCAAGAAAGGAATATTTACATCCTATGGTAAAATAACTCCTGGAGGCAATAACACTTTTACTGAGAGTAGGAAAAGCTATGCAAATGTATTCATTAATACTATAGAGTACATGGACCCCATAATGCTTCATCTAGCAAATATAGGAAAAGAAAAATAAGGTCATCATACATAAAATATTCTTAAGAATAGTTAAATGTTTGCTGCAATTCAGTTGGGCAGACACAGAACCTAGGCCTCTTAGGCGGTGTATGTTTTGTGAATATCTGCACAGGTGGGTCTTTAACCCTAGAATGCATGACGTCACAAATCTACACCTTTAAGCAATGGGGGCCTTTTAGGCCCCCATGCAAATCATATGGAGAAACACATAAATAACTTTTAAAGTTTATTTAAAAATTGCAAAATAAGATATGAATAATGCACAACATTTTAATTATATTTTTTTGTAGAAAACACCAAATAACATTTTTTTTCCAAATTTCCAACAAACATGGAAAACACACAAATGTATGTAAATCTAGAGTAAACTAGCTGCAGCTATATTTCTTTTCTAACTTTTTCTTTTCAATTTTATTGGTCTTCCAAACAATTTTCACATGTTATCTTTTCTGAAGAATATTCTTTACATACATTTTCCCCACAAGTGGTACAATATCGCTCAGTTTTCCTCTAAGTTTCTTGGACAAATGAAACAACACTTTTGTTTTCTTTCTCCTGGTTCTGGAATATTCTGAAACTGTACGCCACACCGTTTCATTGCTTCTTTAGTTTGCTTTCTCAATTATTTCATGTTGGTTCGCTCCATCATGTGAGTCTGAAGTGGCAAAGTCATATAGGTGAATTCAAGGTCAGTTCACCTAGTCGGATTCACACCTTCACACCACTCTGCTTCTCAGTCAGTAGTAGAAGTACCTGTGCACATACATGCAAAGTGATGCTAAGTCCCCCATAAGATCACAAATCTTAGTCGCCCAAATTGGTCACGTATTCAATACTTCACAGAGTTGGTCAGTAAGAGAACATGGGGAAGTGAAGAATAGACACAAATTCAGAGCTCTATGCGACTATTTGGACTTTAGTCAATGAGGCCCTAAATCTCTAACATACTGCTAAAGGCACAGTATATAATCCTAGAAACTGTCAAATTTAACTAGGTCCCATTACCATACATACATTATTAAAGACAAGGCCCAGAATTTTACTAACAGCAAAAATCCCAAATTTAGCAATCTCATAAACTTTTCATATAGTAACCTGATTTACCCAAACATGCCAGCTTTGCCCTTATAATGGGTAACTTCAGTGGATAAAACTATTAGGATTATCTAATTATGTTGCTATGCATTATTTGCTCAGTGCTGTGCAAAAAGTAGAACAAATGTATGGATAAAGTTTTAGCTGTGTTTTGGTTAAAGTAAGGGGTAGGATTAGGGATATTTTAATATTTCAATGAGTATCTTCTCATTGAGCCAATAAAGGTACTATCTTTAATCTACTTTACCTTCACACTGTTCATACAATTGTTAACTTTTTTTGCTGAACATTAATATTTAGGGGGTTATTCACTAAGGTGCGAATTCGACTGTCGAATACGCAAACAGCGGATTCCCATAGTAAATCTGCTACAATTTCCCCATTGTAAAGTCGCGACAATTTTCCCATAATAAAGAAGTGACTGTGACAATATTCAATATTCTCATTTTAAAGACGCGACTGTGACAGTAGCAGCCTATTGCTACTGTCTTTATTTGGCGAATTTGCACCTATACTCAACAATACGGACTTTAGTGAATAACCCTTTTAAGCATAATGTCATCCTTTCCACCCTTAACTGGATTTGATATGTATAACTTCATCTTGGTCTGGCTGTCTGAACCAGAGATGCAGAGAATCTCTCAGGATAAAGGCACTCGCTGATGGCATCATAGCACTGACAAAGAAATCAAAATGGGCCAAAGATGAATAGCACTGCTCGACCTTCGTCCAACCTGGTGAAATGGGAGTCCGCATGAGTAACACCCAAAGGCATGTGATACAATGCTGATCAGAAGAACTTCACCCTTATTGCAGTCTTCAGAGATCAGGTAAGTCATATGTTGAAATCAGCTTCAAAGAGAACACCCCTGGCTATGATTAGAACATAAAAAACCTAACAGTAAAATTGACAGGTAATGGTATCATCTGTGTCCGGTTATCAAAAGGAATTTTTCATTTTTTAGTTGACCTAGGTTTACTAGCATTATCAACAAACATTACACCACAATCAGTGGACTTTGAAAACATAATTTAAAAAATAAAATAAAATTAAGAATCTGCCATAATAATATTATACAGTTCAGCTTTATTTTACTATGGGTCCAATTCACAATTCAAACTGGAATCATGCCTACATAATAAGCATATGCAATAACATGATAGACGTCATCATTCTTTCCAATCAGGGTTTGCAAACATGGTAAAGAAACAATGTGAAATGTGAATCGGGATGATTTCATTTCTCTTTGTTACATGTGTGTAATTTGGAATAATTGCATATGTAATCATATTTGTTTGCTGTTGTAAAATTATTAGTTCTAAATGAAAACAAATGACCAATAATGCTATGTAAATCTTAAACAAAGTGGTACAGTTTAGCTCTTCTCTGTTACTTGTCCAGTCATAAAAGACTACGATATATATGTAAAAACAATGGTGCTTTATTTTATTATTAGAAAATTGTAGTCAGTGTGCTGCACTGGTGAAAATAATATTGGTTATTTGCACATTTTAATGAGTTATTGTAACGACTCCCAGACATATTACTATGTGTGCCACAACAGAACAGAAACACTGATTACAGAATATGCCTATTATTTTTCACAGTACAAAGTAAAAGCTATGCTGTATAAAAATTGGATATCAGTAATGGTTCAAGATATATCTACAGTTGCTGGTTCATGATTGTGAACTGGTTCACCAAGCAGTATAGATAATCAGGAAGAAAAGGTCAACATTTTTCTAGGTACAAAGCAAAGAAACCAGCACCAACTCAGTTAAAAGCCATGTGTTCAGATAACAAAGCCATCTGAGCAGTACAAATTTATTGAAAAGCCAGTTACAAAGAACAGTAGCCAGCAACAATTCAGTAAATAAGCTCTCTACCCTGACCAATGGGATGGGGGGAATTAGTAAAAGGAATGAGAACGTGGGATTCTAATCCTTTCCTCTTTGCCTGTTTGTGGGTCAGGACTGACCCACTGACCTTTCCCTGTATGCATGAAGAAATAATAAGAAATCTTTGAACAAGAGGTCTTAATGGTGAATTAAAGTCAAGCCCTGCCAATGTCTGTTTTAGCTTAAAGCAAGGAATTTAAACAAAATTAAACAATGGTTCTCTTGACAAACAAGAAATTTCTTGTCAGATGTTCAGTGAGCTCTTCCCTCTAGTGATTTATGCTTTACTAAGAGCCACTGCCCTGCCTTTTTCAGGGCACTGGTTGTGCTCTCCTGCACTGAAGTCCAGTTAGGGTGAAATTGTGAGTCTGTGTATGTGTCCATGGAGAGGAAGATCCAATGGCAATCACCAGGAAAGGAAGGACACACAGACACACTTTGGAGGAGAGTTTACTGTGTCAGACCCCTCATTCCTCATGCAAGTACAAGTCAGGGGACATATACAAATTTAAATCCTCTGCACTTATTGAAGTATAGCCAGTTGTGTATTACAGGTGTGTATTAAGGGATTGTATAACAGACTGTAGGTCTCCTGGGAATTGGGTGTAGTGGAGAAGCAGAATGTATAACATAAAAAATGTGATGGTTTTAGTGAACAATACCATTATACAAATACATTTGTGAGCAGCTCGCCCGTCTCTAGTAAAATAATTTTGTTTCATAAAAAAAAATCTATAAAACAGTTTTTAAAAAATTGTACATTAGTCTTATGTGTTTTACAGAGGCACATTTTATGTGGTTCTTCAATTGGATTCAAGAAATGTGATCTGATTGGCCACTGGTTGCTTCTGCTGTGATTGGCTGCTTTTCTTGTATACATGTAATAAAAACAAAAGAAAAAATTTTGCACAATTTTTTTGAACAATAGGTTGCGAGACCTGGGAAATATTTCCCCTCCTGAATTAAATCCCAACATTTTTTTCTACCTGACTTTTCATTAATATTATTATTTGAAAGTGCAGTCAATGACTTTATCTATCAGATCTGAGTAAGACTTGCAGACTTGTTTTGCTGTGTGAAGCAACTCTTGCTTTGGATCAGAATGATGTCCTATGAGAAAGGAACAAAAAAAGTAGTTAAAATGATATAGCTAACCATAGATTTTGAGAAGAAATCAATAAATATACAGAGTTTGGGAATTCTCATATAGGCTTGAATAGTGATCTTAACTTTATTCATGTAGATTAAAGTTGATCTTATTTCACAGGCTGGCTATCATGCTTAATGGAAGACTCGGATAATAGGGATGCAATACAAATTGTTTTATGTTTCCTTAAAATTGTTCCTTTTTTACTCTTCAATAAGTAAAAAAATATTCAATAATGTCTCTTGATCTCACTTTGTACAACAAGATAGCAATAAGGGTGTTTAGGATTTTATATCCCCTGTGTGTATTACCTGGTTGTATCTTCAGGGATAATGCATATTTCAGTTTGTCAACTAAATTCTCCAGTTCTTCCTCTTGTGTCTTTGGCAGTTGTTGAGTAGTTTTTGAGGGACATATATCCAGACCTTTCCAAGGTGTGACATTGCCTTTAACTGGTTGTATGTGGTCATTTCCATCATGCCTTGAAGCAGCTTTAATAGACTCACATAAATGTCTCATGTGTGCCAATGTCTTTCCATTTTGCATTCTGACAGAATCCTTTTCGTTTTGGGCAGAACCTTGGTTATTGCTTTGAAATTTGAATGTAGATTTGTCCATTGAGTATAAATGACCTTCATCCAAATGAATGGGTTCATGAACAGGCATCATGCTAGTTAATTCTTCTTTTAACTTGGAGTATTCCAGCATTTCCTACAGTTAAAAAAATATCAGTAAGTCTGTAGGTATTTCAACGGAAACTAACTACAGTAATACATGGCTCCCACAAATGTATATTTCCTTAAATATATAATAAAGCATAATATAAAATCATTCATACTTGAAATACTAAAAAGTAAAACTAATTTGTTTTCCCTTTAAGTCAAATTCCGTTCCTGAATAAAATCTTGGAATACTTCAAAAATTGTCAGCACTACAAAACAGCAGCAAATATAATGCTTGTCAGCACTACAAAACAGCAGCAAATATAATGCTTGCATTTAACTTTATAGTTCTACTTAACTGTAATGTCTGTTCATTTTCATTGTTCTTAGTAATCTTTGCCTGTTTGAAAAATAAACTAATTAATAAATCAAACATGCAAATCTCATAACCATCTGGGGAACTGTGCTCCCCAGCAGGGATTGTTAAGTTGCTAAGTAGGTCTTTCAAGGGACAAATTTATTAGGGCAGGACAGAAAGGAGATGGTTATAGCTTTTGTGGAAAACACTTCACAGGCACTTGTAAGTTGTGCCTTGATTATCTCTTTACTTTCCTTCTTGCCACCATAGAAGCTTTGCTGCAAATGAACTGGAGGGCACTAGGAGAAGCTTCAGAAGCTGGTAGGGTTTGAGGATATCAAATTCCCACCACAATGCCAGGTGAAGGTGATGAGGCAACTACAGTAGTGCTTGGTGGTTGGCAACATAGAAGTTACAGTGGCTATGGCTATGGAGAGAGCAAGTATGTGAAAAAAGGGGATTCCTTGAGTGTTCAGTAAACCTGGATTTAGGTTTGAGTTCCACTGTCCATTAGTAGGATTTTCTGTCAGCAGTGTCATATGTTCTATGAATGGTGGAAACCATTTACACTCTTTCTATGTAGTTTGGTGTTTTCTTGGAGGAGAAAAAAATGAAGGCCGCTGTAATTGTCTCAGATTCTTTTGAGAATGGAGATTAATTTTGCTGAGCAGGTGTGTCGTATGCTTCAGATGTGTTTCCAGATCTGAAGCAAGAAACAGCATGTCAACTTCAATCCTTACGGGCTGCCGAGGAGAGGGTCTGTATAGAGGATTTTTTTCCTGAGGATGACACAGTTTTATTTGTGGTCTGGTTTTATTTATTTAGTCTTGCTTCACATACTGTTTTTTTTATCACTTGTGCTGTTATACAGTTTTTGACGGTGGGACAAATACCTCATGATTAAGTGCATATGCAGGAAATGCATATAGCAGTACCTGTGATGTCTTGTTTGCTGTAATAAAGTATTCTGTTTTTATTTAATCTCCTGTGCTGCAGTCTCATTCTGCTGCCTGTGACAAGTATTGATTGTGGTGTGTCTAACAGGGTTGTGAAACCTATTGCAGATGCCTCCTCCCAGCCATGTTGCAGAGTTATTTTTGTGCAAGCTAGTCATGAACTGTGCTGTTACCCAGATATCTACATTGGTTTATAAATTTGCACCAAAATTGCAATAAAACCATAGTTGCAGATGTCTACTTTCATGAAACACAAATGCTTCCTTCACTAACTTTAACAAAATTCATAGAGGAAGCTACTCAAATACCCATACTGCATTACAACTGCAGGCAGTGCTAATTGTGTTTTTAGCTGAAAAAAAAATGCTGTGACATGAAACTGAAAAGTTAGCATGGCAACTCACCTTTTGTTTTAACTGTGGAACTGGTGAGTTCTCATGGCTCCATTTTGCTTGAATATTGCTGCAATGATCTAAAGGCTTCTGACCACTCTGAAAGTAAATACATTGAAAGCAAGAGAAATTAAAGGTATAATGTTTTGTGCTTAGCAAGTTTTTGGTTTTTGGCTAATACTATACCTTGCACAACAGGAGGAATTAATAAAATGTGGGGTTCTCTAAGCAATGGCACTGAACCAGGGGCTCAAGTGGATACTGTATAGTATTATCTCATAATTTACAATAAAAGTCCTGAAGGGATTCATGACTTTTCTGTATGAATTACCTGTCTCAGTTGCAGTAACTCCATCATCATATAGTCACTGCTTTCTGTCAGTGCTTCAATCTTAGCCTCCAATCTACAATGGGCATCTTCTTGAGACTCCTGAAGAACTTTAACAGCACAAGTACATCTGCGCATCTGTTTTCTTAGCAAACTGTTAGGGGGAAAAAATGTGGCATTCACTTGCTGATGATAAATGATGTGGGTAGTCTTTTCATCCCTAGAATTACCTTCTGATTGCAAAAGAGTATGCAAAAAATGAGAACAGAATTAGAATTTCTCGCTGAGTCACTGAGCCTAGACTAAGGAAACATTATTAATGGGAAATATAATAATGTACTGGAATATTATTTGAATTCACATTGGGAAGCCAATTTTATACACTCTGGAATAATTTCAAATTACTGCATAACCTAATTTACCATTAAGAATTTTTTTTCAAAACTTGACTAGTTCATTGTAGAAAAAGTGCTACATGTTTAATGGGAAGCTGTGACATAATATTACTTGTTCCATACTTATAAAAGAATATTATTAAGACCATATTATATGTAAAATAGGTATAAAAACATATGGGACATTTTAGGTTTTGATGATAATCCCATTTTAACACCATGGTGTAGTTATTACTTCATTATCTGATGATCTGATGGGCATTATTGGCTAAAGTCCAAATTGTTGTGTATAGGTGTGAATTTGCCAGCTAAAGACAGTCGCAATAGACTGCTACTGTCAACGTTGCAACTTTTCTATGGGAATATTGTTGCAGTCGCAACTTTAAAATTGTCGCGATTGTGGATTTGCTATGGGAATCCGCTGTTTGAGGGTTCAACAGTCAAATTCTCACTTTAGTCAATAACCTCCTAAATCTGAAACAAAGGAGAACCATTAAAAGAAAAATTTATCATACCGCCTTTCGCTTTCGAGCTCTGTAATGGTTTTTTGAGTCCTTGAAAGTTCAGTTTTTATAAATTTCAAATCCTAAATGGAAATAAAACATCATTTTGGAATTAATTAGTAGCAGCCAAGCAATATATCTGATAGTAAACATGTAATAGTACAAGAATTATTTATAAATAATCAGGTAAATGCATTAGAGACAATGGTTACAATTTTAATTGATGTTTAGCCAGACAACTACGACACAACTTCTTCATTTTTGACTTTTTTGCCTGTTTTCATGGCATACTTTAGTATATTTCGCCATGAATGTTTTCTTTTAATACTTTATTTAGAAATCATTTAGGTAACGGCACGCTATGGCGGATATTTATCAGGAATGGAAAAGTCCGTTTCAACCTTGTTAATTCATTTTGCCGATGTTTCAATGTACATTTCCGCTCCACTATGCTTTCCAATTGTGCTGATTTCAACAAATTTTTAATATTTCCCCCCAAAAAAAGATCGATAAATATTGATCCGTTAGAAGTAGCCCATTTTGCTGTGTTTTTTAATTATGCTCACCTTCCAATTCATATCAATATCCTTTATCATCAGGAAATCTTTCATGAACGCAGCTAAGTCAAAGGACCAACTCTTTATGGAATAACGGTTTACACCAGCCTGGAGCAGGCTTTTAACAGGCAAAAAACAGGAAAAATCTATTAAAAACAGATGTTTCTCCCTCCAGCATTGGCCAAAGAGCTTTTCAATTTTTTTTCAGGTTTGTGGTTGTAACATCTACTCATCTGAGATGGAAAAAGAATATCTTTCAGAGAGGTATACTTAACAACTAAACTCCAATTATATCTATGTATTCACTAAAACTGATTCTTAACCGATGTATTTTAGCATTTCTCTTTTTGTTTATACTTATTAAACGTATGTAATTGTATATCTTTAAAGTTAAAAGAGAGCAGATTTTCCTATAAAAAAAATATCACTAGGTAACGTAATGCTACTCGGTGAGTGATTAGTCTTTTCTGGGTTTTGCAGGGTACTATAGATTTTGCAGACGTAATAAGTAGAAAGTAATTGCAGTGATAATCGTTGTTTGTGTAATGAGAGTGTGGATGCACTCCTATAATTTAGTACCGAAAGTACCACGCCAATTGTTTCCTGTTGTGAATTTCACTGTGTTAGAGTAATTCTGAGAAATTATGTAGATAAAAAGCACCTACGTCACCATTTTAATTAAACTTGGAGAAAACCTGTTCTTTTTTCAAGGAAGAATTCCAATTTCTGTTGGTACTATTTATGTTCAGCAAAGACAAGAAGAATTAAAATTGTAGCACTATTGTTTGTGTGTTTTTTTTTGGCTGTTTGGACTAGGTTAACCCTTTCTTATGCAAGATCTCATGTAGGAACAATGGTTAAATGTCATGGGGCTTATTCATCAAAGTGAGAATTCAACTGTCAAAGTGAATTCTTGTGACTTTGAAACATTGTGCTCTGATAGTTGCATACTCTCTACCCCTTATTCACTAATCAGAGGATTCCCATTAGGGGTGGGCAATATTGCTAAAAAATGATATCTCGATATTATTTGTAATTTTGCCGATAACGATAATGGACGATATTTTACATTATTATTAAAAAAAAAAAATAAAGACAAGCAAAAAAGATCAAAAAAATCAAAAAAACAACAAGCAAAAAAACAAACAAACCATGGATCTTAGACAGAGCCGGCTCTGG
>WMED01013936.1:0-14223 GCA_019650415.1 Pipa parva | reverse complement strand
GGGATCTTGATCCAGGGAATTATTCTGATTGCCATATTTGGAGTCTGGAAGGATTTTTTTCCCCTAATATGAGGATAATTGTCTCTTGACTCATGGTTTCTTGCCTTCCTCTGGATCAACATTGCAGGAAAATAGGGTGAATTGGATGGACTTGTGTCTTTTTTCAGCCTTATAAACTATGTTGTACATAAGAGACCTACATTGTAGATAGGGAGTGCCGATACCCTTTTAATAGAGGAAGATCATATTCCAAGATCTCTAATCCCAAAACATTCTTGGAATTTGGAGATAGCTATTCACCTGCAATTCCACGTATAGTACATATGAGTTCAATGAAATCCAACAGAACTTGCACAGTGGATCAGGCAAAAACTCCACACCTTTATTTACATCCTATTAAAATCACTAATAAAATAGTATTATATACTATTAGTATATAGTTATTAGTATAGTATAAAATAGTAAAATCATTACAGGAAGTAGCTTAACAAAGAAACTAACAAACTACCTTATGGGTTTCACACCTCAGTTCTTACTCATAGACTAAACATAAAATAAAAGGTGTATTTAAGGAAGCATTCATTTTTGTATGTTTAGTCTATGATTAAGCACTGAGGCTTAAAATGCGTAAGACAGATTGTTGATGGTACTTCCTGTATTAATGATTTTAATATGAAGAAAATAAAGGTTTTTCCTAATCCACTGTGGACATATTTGAATACTGGTCTGCCCAATGTAATGACTGTGGCCAACTGTCTGTTACTAATATTTGTGTCACAGATGTATGTTTTTGGATTATGAGAGGAAACCAGAGTGCTGGAGTGCCCAGAGGAAACTCACGCAGGTGAGTATAGAACATACAAGCTCCATGCAGATGAAATCAAGGGTGGAATTGAACCCAGAGCTACCGCACTGCTGGCAGCTATGAAATATCCAAGATTTCCCAAACAGAAGAACCTGTTACTAGGTTATACCTTAGCTGCAGCATCTCTAATGCAACTTGAGACCCATTTTTCAAAGTAGACGTTAGAATGGTCAAAAATAAGGCCATATTAATTTTGTAGGCATGCTGAAAATTAGGGTTATTTCATTTTTGGTTTTGCCATTTTGATGACCTTATGGCTTTGGCGAACTAGAGAGGAGGCTGGCAGCATAAAGTGAAGTGCATTCATCGTCTCTAGGGCCTTGTGGTAGGTGGTTTAAAGGGCTCTCATTAAATCGCCAGTAGTCACATGTCTAAAGCTGGCCACAAATTACATATTTATAAGGTCAATAACAATCAATCTGATTGTTTCTAAACAATAATCATCTAGAATATGCTTGTACAAGGTGATTATTATTTTTTCTTTATTTCTTTTATTTTTTCATAAAAACAAAAAAAAAATGCATGAAAATCTCAAAATCTGCAAAGCAAAAACAAATCACATTGAATGATAAAAAGAACAGTATCACCAAAAATTGAAAATTCCTCAAATACATTTATTTATGTGCCAATCTCTATTCAATCTGCTCCTCCGAAAAAAAAAAAACACTTTGAATTGGGTCTATAAAATAAGACATTTAGTTATAAGGCATTAACAATCAGGCTTTAGGGCAACACTTCCTGTATAGTTATTATCTATACAACCATAGAAAACAATAGGACTGGGTGAGGTCTTTTGAGTAATATGGCTGCTATCAGTAAATCAGTAAAGTTAAGAAAGACGCAAAGCAATATTCATGAATTGAGCTTTAACGATAACATTTTTTAGAGCGCTGTATTTGAATAACTTCCACGCTAATCCAAATAATAATTTTTTTTTTTGGTTGTTGCTAGTCCTTTTAGTAGAGACAAGTAGAATATAGGTGATATATTTTATAGGGCTAACAATATTTAACACTATACTTATAAGTAAGATAGTTATATGACCAGCCTCACATGAACAGACGTTATTGTGTATTGTTTAATCAGTATTATTATTTATTATTACTGGCTATGCCAGAAAAAAAACCATATCATTTTGTTCTATTTCATTTATTAACCGGCGTGGGTCAATTTTCACCACATTCTTCTATCCAGAATATTATTTGGAGATCCAGTAACAAAGCGTTTGGATGGCACATTACCAATTACCTGCAGAATTACAATGTAACTAAGAGCGCTCAAGCTTGTACGATTAAATGTAACCTTCATAGTTCTAGTCTTCTTTTTTACAGTTATTTTCCCAGATAATCGTTTCTATACCTTGCTAACGCAAATGGCTAAATAAATGTACATTTGCAGCAATGGAAGTAATGGCTCTGGGAACTAAAAGCAAAACACTGTATCTTTTGGCCATTAACACCATTGATTTTAGCTCTAATTGCTACCATTTTACATGTGAAACTTAATTAGAGTAAATGAGTGGGCGGTTCTATTGAAACGCAGAAAGCAGGGGGAGAAAATTAGCAACAATTAAAAATGGGTAACTTATCCTTAAATATCGCTGAATTCCTCTAGATTCAAAATAGATTCAAAATTTGCGATATTTATAACAGGTACATTTGGAGCCTTTAATTTATAATTTAAATAAAAATGGACCTTAATTTTATTGTATTTTAAGCTGATGAACATATTTATAGGTTAAATAGTATTTACATTTTTTCTTCATTTAAATTACAATTCTACTTTTTTCCAGTAAAATCAATGTTGGTTTTTTTTAAAGTTTAAAAAAAAAAATAGAACAAATCATAAATATTTTATTTTTTCATGCATTTATATTTAATTATTTTATCCTTTTGTAATTGTTTCCCTTCATCCAAAAATTTAAAAAAATAAATAAAAAAAAACATTTATATTCATTAAATATAAAATTTGAAAGAGAAAAAAAAAAATCCCAAAATGTTTTTCCCCAGGTAGGACAAACAGTGGTAAAAAGGTTTTAGTGAAATCTAAGCTCACCAAAGAAATAGTTTTCTAAATAGTCCATGAAAACAAAGCATCAGTCCGAAAAAATGTAAGCTCTGAAAAAATTACTTTTGATAAGCAATTTGCCTAAAAAACTGGCAATTCACCTGCAAAAAAAGAGCAGAGACTATATAGGGAGAAAGTTATTAAACTCAGAAAGACCACTCTGGGGGGTTATTCACTAAAGTCCAAATTGTTGCATATAGGTGCGAATTCGCTAGATAAAGACCTTCGCAATAGTCTGCTTCTGTCACAGTCGCGTCTTTATAATGAGAATATTGTTGCAGTTGCAACTTTATTATGGGAAAATTGTTGCAATCTTAACTTTAAAAAATTGTCACAACTTTACAATGGGGAAATTGTAGCATATTTACTATGGGAATCCGCTCTTTGCGAATTTGATAGTCGAATTTGCTTCCTTAGTGAATAACCCCCTCGGTCTTTCCGAGTTTACCTAGAGAAATCTCAATTTGTTCTCGCAAGATTTATTTTGGGATTTCGAGATCGAGTTTTTTATCCCGATTTTTCAATGGAAAATTTGTAAAGTATGACTACCTTTTCATCAAAAAAAAAATTTGAACATTCGAGATCGAAAAACTCTCAGTAAACTCGGAAAGACCCAGAGCGGTCTTTCAGAGTTTAGTTTAATAACAAAGGGATCATTTTTATGATTTTCCAGAATCTATCAGCGCTCTATACAGAATAACATTATTCAGGTACCAAATCACAAACCCTTTCTAAGGCAGTGGTAGAATATAGGGGAATACTTACAAAAATCGAATAGTTTTTTTGACTAGTTAATGCTGGAGAAACGGCCTATTTTATCAATATTACAGTTTGTGCCTGTTTAAAAAGCTGTTCAAAGCAAATTTTACAGTCTAAAAATATACACCTGCCCCAGAATGGGGTAAACCCATTATTTACTATAAAGTTGGTCTTGTCGGGGTTGAAAAAGATTTCTCCCTCTTCTGAGGACATAGATATCAATCTGAAATGGAAGGTGACCAGGATAGAAAAAGACTTGAATGTGTGCCGCTTTCAACTGATTGTATCAGTTAGCGATTTTGTTTTGAATGTGATCACTTTATTGAACCTGTGTAAATCATCAGAATGGAAAAGTATTGGGGAGATGGAAATCAACATGAAACAGAATGAAACCAACTGAAAAAGTCCAAACAGTCTAACCAGTTTCATCAACGCCATCAAAACTCATAGGGGGTTATTCACTAAAGTCCGAATTGTTGCATATAGGTGCGAATTCGCCAGATAAAGACAGTCCCAATAGGCTGCTACTGTTGCAGTCACGTCTTTATAATGAAAATATTGTCGCAGTCGCTAATTGATTATGAGAAAATTGTCTCAATCTTAACTTTAAAAAATTGTTGTGACTTTATAATGGGGAAATTGTAGCGGATTTACTATGGGAATCCGCTGTTTGCAAATTCGTCAGTCGAATTTGCACCTTAGTGAATAACCCCCTATAGACTCCCACTACCCTAAAAATAACTTGTCATAAAGGAACACCAATGGACCGATACAAAGTCTACAAACCAATATTTAGAAATAAGTAAAATGGATGGAAACTGTGGGTTAACATGTCTTATATACAGTGTGTTGTTTTTTGCTTGTATTACTATTCTTCAGTTATACAGGTGAAAATTATACTGGTAGGCTGATTAGATTCACACTGAAATTGCCCCCAGGATACATTTTTGTCTGTATTAGGATAAAATGTAAATAAACCCAACGCGAGGATGCCTAATTGTATCCCAACCTTTTCTGGTATGGCGACCGGTTTTCTGGTTTCCCCATCCAGAACAGATTTGACGGATTGGTGGTATGGTGGGCGGGACTGATGCACATCAGGTGGCCATCTGCTGAGGGGCCTGTGAACCAGTAGTGGTCCACTGCCCAGCATTTGGGGACCCCTTCTCTAAAACACACACAAAGGTGAAATTTATTATACTCAGAAAATCCTGATTTTGCTTTTCTGAGTTTATCCTGAGAACATCTCAGCTGTTCGTGCGGTAAAAATCGCTCAATATTTTCAATTTGCTATTTACTGACGAAAACTTTTCGATTAAATTTTTCAAATCGAGTTAAAAAAACTCAATCAAAAAGTTTTGGTCGGTAAATATCGATAGAAAATATCGAGCGATTTGTACTGCACAAACCGCGATGTTCTCGGGATGGCTTTTTCTGAGTTTAATAAATTTCGCCCAAAGGGTTTCATTCCAGCAGTATCGCCTCTTATGTTTATTTTTTTCAGACCTTAGGCAGCTTACTCTGTTGCCTGCTGATAGTGTAGCAAAATTAGATTGTAAGCTCTACTGTGAAAGTAAAGGATGTGATAGAATAAACTACCATATTATCATTGCCACATCAATTATATTCTAAATTATAATAAAATTCCTTGAAATGTTTGACACTATGACCATATCAATCATTCTTTATTTTAAACCAATCTTTTATTTCATTTCAATAAAAAAAAAAAATTGCGGTAAATACCAATAAAAATGAAATTTAAAAAAAAATCACATGAAAAATCGATCAGAAATGAATGCAGAAAACAGACAAAAGTAATCAATTGTCGATTGTAGAGCAACGCTAATTTTATGGCTAATAGATAAAAAAGAAGATTCAGCTTTATTGTCACTGATCCAATACAAACACGCACCACTGAAATATAACATTTGCCTATGAAATGAAATAGACTATAAGGAAATTAACAGAACGCATAATTAAAACAAAGTGGAAGAGTATTTAAAAACATATCAACATTTTTTTTTCAACTTAACGAGTTCCAGAGTTTTTTTCTGAGGCTTTGCCTGGTTCTTTGGCTACGATAAAGATTGACTTGACAGTGACGCCAAAGTTTGCTGATTGTCCCTCAAATATAAGGCTATAAAAGGTATTCTACACTGCAAATTCTAAGGGCGAAATTCAATCCAATTTCGCTTTTACGAGTTTATTCCCTCGATATCTCGGAAGTTTCTCACGATAACTTTTTGATTGAATTTTTCGATCTTGATTTTTTTGAGTTTTTTTTTACTGAATTTTTTTATCCTGATTTTTCTATCAAATTTGTCGATGGAAAGGTAGCCGTACTTTATATTAGTAGCAGGAATAAACTTGGAAAAGTGAAATTGGGCTTTTCAGAGTTTTTTAAATTTCACCCTAAGGGGATAATTCAGGAAAGTCCGAACTTACCTTGCGTTCCTTTGATTCACTTCGCCGAAACTGGTACACACTCCCTGCTCCTCTGCATGCGGAGATCAGCGAATGCTTTAAAGGTACTTGGCTCACCTCGCGACCACTCGAGTCGCCTCGCGAGACTGGAATACCTTTAAAGCGTTCGCTGATCTCCGTGTGCAGGAGAGCAGGGAGTGTGTACCAGTCTCTGCCAAGTGAATCGAAGGATCGCAAGGTAAGTTCGGACTTTCCTGTATTACCCCCTAAATGCCTTATTGTCAGATTTCTAGATTAAGGGCCTAATTCACCATTGTGCAAAGTGAGCCGCGAAGCAGGACATCAGTGGGCGCATAACACCATGTGCGAAGTGAACCGAAGGCTTCGCAGCTCACTTCACACAATGGTGAATTAGGTCCTAAATCTAAGGACTTTTTATTACCTTTTTAACAGAAGGATACCTTCTGTAAAATTCACTACAAATATTAGTTGTAGTAACCTAAGCAGCCAATCAGCTTTCAACATTCAATGGTACATGGGAACTAGAATTATGAAAGCCAATTTCTGATTTGCTGCTTTGGGCTATTAGAACTCTGCAAATGATTGTCCCATTGATGTGCTTCAGTTGTGGTCTGGTACAGCGGGGGTCATTTGGTTTCTTTCCAAAATACATACATAGACCATCTGTGCTCCTAAGTATTGTGTACATAAATCAGGTAGTGCTAACCCTGCCTATGCCTTAGGGGTTTAAGTGTCATTAAACTTAATCCTCTACAACTTTCCAAATTGTCACATACTTGACGATCAATGATGAGGAAAAAGGATTTAGACACAGAAATGTCTGTAATAGTCACATTTTACTAGGTTAGCTATCTCTAATGGTATAATGGCTGTGTATCCCAAACCATTCTTATTCTCCAGAACCAATCTATTTAAATGTACCACCCAGTGCACATTTATCCTGGAATCCAGGTAATGAGGGCAGTGCTGGAAAGAAACTTGGGTTTATAAGTGTCTCAGAAGGAAGGGTGCTTCTCTCCTACCTTATGGAGCACTAGCACTGATTATTATGTAAATATTATATTGTATCCTTAATTAACTATTTATGTTTATTATATATATTTTTATTTATTTATGTATTTATAGACCAGTGTCCCAACACACAGCTCTTACTACCCTTCTATTTGTGTATGTAAGTCTTCCTCCCATTTAGATTGTAAGCTCTACGGGGCAAGGGACCTCCAACCTCTTGTGTCAATCACATCCTTGTGATTTTATACTTGAATTGTGTAATGCACTTTTCCCATGTCTGTATTATATTTATATTGCTGAATTGTACAGGGATGCGTAAATTTGTGGCACTTTATAAATAAAATTATACATACATATATATTAAGATTACTCAGAATGGGAACAGTGTGAATAGACTGATGAAATTTAGTAGACTAAATTCATGGATCTGAATGACAGAGACTTGATAGGCCCAACCAAGTTTTGTACAATCTATAGACACTGGATACTCTAAAAGATCATCTGACAATATACCTATATCACTGACAAATCATTCCTTGGATACTCCCTGTTAGTGACTAGCAGCTAAATTAGGTCCATATCACACTACAGACTGAGTCACACCTGCTCAGTAGGTGCGACTGTTCGCATACAAATGTATCCCATTGTTTTCTATGGTACATTCACACTGGCAGATTGTATAGTGTGAAAAAGATGAAACAATGGGAAGCTTTTGAATGAGCGGTTGGATCTACTACGTAGGACTGAGTCATTTGCAGATGTCATTTTGCCGACATTTCCTGTGAATTTTGTCACCAAATGATGAATACGTAAGAATTTGTTTGAGAGTTTGGTTCACTATCCAACCACAGACCAGGAACCTTGGAGAATTCTCCAGTCTTTGCTGTGACCTCTTTTTTCCTGCATCAAAATGACTTTAGAACAGTTTAGTAAATGGGAGAAAAACTTTCAGGGCTTTATTGATTAAAGTCCGAATAGTCGCGTAGAGCTGTGAATTTGCATCTATTCGCCACTTCCCCATGTTCTCTTATTGACTAAACTCTGCAAAGTGTTAGTGACCAATTTGGGCAATTACGATAGTCACAAACTTACAGAGCTATTCGCATTGCTTCGCATGTGTGCGTACACAGGTACTTCTACTACTGACTAATCTGTGGAGAGGTGCGAATGTGACTAGGTGAACTGCGCCTAATTCACCTGTTTGACTTCGCCACTTCAGACTGGAGAATTGGGGGGTTGATGACAGGGCTCCAGTGTTGCGTAAAGCGACTAATCATTCAAAAGTGACAATGACAACTGCAACTAAATGACAACATGACCTAGGGACAAGGTGATATAGAAATAGAATATTCACAGAATACAGTTAGTAGGACATGGTGAGACTGACGTCACTGCCTGTCACTTGTCACAAATTTGCCTCACTCCGCTTGACTCATCCTACTTCTATCCGCCTGACTACGCCATACTACGCATCACACAGTGATTGCCGCTGTACACTTGCTCAATACGTCTATTCACAGCTTAGTCAATACTGAGAAGTGTATTTGGGACTATTTTGGCAATGCGACTCGAGTTATAGCGAGGGGAATTAGCCATGGGAATTTGCACCTTAGCGAATAAGCCCCAAATTTGACTTTAGTAAATGTAAGCGTCCTCCCTTTCTGTTTAACCAAAACATGCCACGCGGCTGCTATCAATAAATAAATACATAAAAAATAAACAGACAAAAAAAAAAAATCAATAAAATTCATGAATTGTGCCCCAAAGATTACTTTTTAAACAAGCGCTGTATTTAAATAACTTTCCGCGCCAATTTTAAATAGGATTTTTAAAAAAATGTTTCCTTTGCTACTGATCCTTTAACCCACCCTGCTAAAACTAAACCGTCCTGCCCACCCACCATTCAATTAATTAATAAAGTAGGAATTTAAGAAAAAAAAATCATATATATATATATTTTATTTTTATTACATTTATTTCTCTCTCAGGCATGGAAAAAAAATACTTCCATTGCTCTAATTGTAATTACATTTCCCTATTTCCCTCTACCCCCTCTATTCTCTTTCTACATCAAAAGCCGTTCTTTATTTCTTGAAGCCCTGAGATGCCTTTGTTGCTTATTCACTGCACAACAGCAGACAATTAGTTTTGTTTATAGGAAGAGTAAGCTTCTTGGAAGCGGATCCCTGGAACACAGCTACGTCAATCAATCAGTAGCCAAGGGTGTTAAGAGTGGTACTGCGCGGCGGTAATTGGTAGGGCGAGCCGTCAAATGACAGTTGAGGGCAATGTGCCAATTGTAACTATGAGACAGATATAGATAGCATTAATATTTGATTTATATAGTGCTTTACGGGAGCCTCTTAGTGATGTTGGCCTTTCTTTATAAGCCGGGAGCTCAGGAGTTAAGCCAAGGTGTCTAAGGTCACCAGTAGGCTTTTGGGATTCAAATTGAGACTTTCATTTTAATAATACTGTATCCTGGAGATCTAAGTCTCTAATCCATCAACTAAAATCCCCTAAAATGCTAACAGAATAATGATAAATTAACCGGCGAGAGATAATGATTGGCACAAAGGTATTTAAAGGAGCAGTAAAGTTAAAAAAAAAAGACATTTGGATTGGCGGGGCAGTTATTCAAATACAGCACTTGTAAAAATGTTATCTTTGAAGTTAAATTCACAAATGTTATTGCTTTCTGTCTATTTTTATCTTTGCTGATAGAAGCCATGTTGTTAAACAGACCTCACCCAATCCCATTGTTTTCTATGGAGCTTTAGATCAGACATATACAAGCGATGTGCCCGAAAGCCTAATTTTTAAGGCTAAATATCTTACTTTATAGTTTGAATTTAGTATTTTTTTAAGAATAGATTGAATATAGGTCATAACTATAAATACATTTTAGGCATTTTTGATGTTACTCCCCTTTTTATTAAATTTGTTTATAATGACCAAGTGCACAACAACATCAAAAACATAACATTATAACCCAGTATACTAAAGGAGCGTTCTCCCATTCACCACTGTTCGAAATTTAATAATGTCATAAAGACCGATCTCGGTCTTTCCGAGTTTATTACGTGAGATCCTGAGTTATTCTCGGGAGATTATCACGCAAATTTTTCGATCTTGATTTTTTTGATAAAAAAGATAGCCATACTACTTATGGCTACCTTTCCATCGAAAAATTCAAAAAAAATCGAGATAAAAAAACAGATAGAAAATGCACAAAAACTCGCGTCTTTATTAAATTTCGTCAACAGAGTTTCTAATGAAAGAATTATAATGAGAATTGTATCATGTGTATATAGAAAATGTACGCGTATGCAATAACAGCTTGAGAACAGCAATATCAAAATCTATTTATAAAAGTTGAAAATTATTTTAATTATTAATGCTGGATAAACGGTCTATTTTTATCAAAATCATCATTTACGCTTATTTAAAAAGCTGTTCAAAGTAAATTGTATGCCCCCAAAGGGATGGTATTTTCTATGGAGTTGGTTCCGTCACTTACAGTCTCACTTAGCCACAACTGAAAAAGTCTCAAAAATGATATCGCTCCAGAACCTGGAAAAACACTGGAAACTGCGCCGCCTTCCAAGAATCTACATTTACTCATGATTTTTTTTAATGGCTAACTCATCATAATTTGAAAATCAACAGAATCGATAAATTACAGCAAGACGGAAATGAATGGCGAAATATTTTGGAAACACGGGAAAACAAAGGTGTTTATAAATATAGAATTCCTACCTTTTTGCAAACTGGGAATTCATTATCAGTACACTCCCGTGAAGTGTTAGATAAATGTAATATACCCGTGGAAAAGGTTCGTTTATCAATAATGCCACGTGTTTACCCACACTGAAGGGGGTAGTTATAGAAAGGCAGAAAATGGTTGAAAAATAGTTACATCTTAATTTTTTTCCTCTGATTAAAAAGTGCATTCCCCCCCTAGCATTTTTTTTCCAACACAGATTTTAGATTTTACTTTTTTACCATCATTTTTCAATTCGCTATGATTTGAATCTGTTATTTATAGAAAATTCCATCCAAAACTGTATCAAAATAGCACTGAAACAATGTTGATTTGCAAAAACAGAATTTTTCAACTCAAATTTTTTTCTCTCGTTTATAAATTGTGAAAAGTAGGAATAAAAATGATTCCTCCTTGAGATGGGCTGTTTAACATTTACTCCACGAGCAGTTGGGCATCAGACGCTTTCTATTATGTCTCTGATGCCACAAGCAGGTAAATAGTTCAAGATGGTTAGGATCATTTAGTGCTTTAGAGAAAGCCTCTTGGCTAACAGAGGATTATTGAATGTGAATCATTCAGCAATTAGACAGCCAGATGTTTGACATCTCTTATAAAAAAAAAAAAATGACCCGACTGAATCTTTTATTTAAAATCTCTTTCTCTCTCAAACAACGAAGAGATTCAGCAAATATATTTTGTGAATTATACATACATTCAATTTTTTTAACTAAAATTGCTTACCCGTACTCAAGTGTACCAGTGTTGTAAACAAAAAATATTATTTTACAGCTTCCAGTAAAAAATAAAATAGCCTAATTGTGAGGTGAAAATACGAAATGCGCATCACCCATTTATTGAAGGAATAGAATTTTTAAATATTACAAAAAATGAAATGTAACTTTTTGAATCTTTTTTTTAAAGAAAATTAACAAATATGGGTGATAGGTATAAAAAGTATAGTATTATAAGAAACAATTCACCATTTTATTACTGGTAAAATATATCGCTCTTGTTCTTTTAACTGTTTAGTACTTTTTAATTTGAATGATGGGTACCTCCCATTTTATAATGGAAGTAGTAATCTTTTTTTTAAGTTTACACAAAAAACGTATAGCCATTTAAAAAAATATATATATATTATTATTTTTTTATATTTAAGTTCCTTAGGCTAAAAATAAATAACTACATGTTGGTGTATATGAAATTACTAACGAGATTAACATAGTTATTAACAAAATGAGAATTCGCAAAGTAAAATTTGTTTACCCATACCTACAGCTATCCATATATTGTTTTCTAGTTATTTAAAAAGTACTTTCCAACAGTTTATGTTTATGCACCTAAATGTAATAAAATATTTCATTATGTATCAGTTATTTTCGATTTGCTTTCCATATTATTAGCATTCTTAACGTGGTTTACTTTAAATAGATTGCATTTAATTAGCAACTTCAACAATGCTAAATATATAAAAAAAAAAATACAACATATGTTTTAAGTAACAGTGTGAGATTGATTGATGTGGATCTTACAGCGCCATCTTTTCTTTAAAGGACAAAATGCCACAGTATGTTGCAACATGTTGTGTACTATATAAAATCAACAGACCTTCTATTCACTTGTATGTCATATATATATATATATATATATATATATATATATATATATATATTGATATATATTTGTAATGATAGTACAATAAAACACATTCAAACCAAGCACCTATAGGTATAAATACACAAGGCATGTTATTCCAATGTGTTGTATAAAAAAAAATAAACTACTAAATACTGTATAACCATAAATCAGTGGCTTGCTGTTAAAAGCTATATTCCAGTGCAGCCTGACGTGCTTTATAGTTGAATGCAGACGATAAGAGATCTGTACAAATGCAGAAATTGTTATTTTATATGATTATTTTATACTATTTTATTTTTTTTTATTTTATAATAGTCGATATGACTGTATAATCTTATTTATAAAGCGCCACAAATTTACACAGCACTTTACAAATCAGCAATACAAATATAATACAGACATGGGCAAAGTGCATTGTACAATAAAAGTATAATATCACAAGGATACAACACTTTAAGTACCAGGTTGCGGTTCACACAGGAGGTTGGAGGTCCCTGCCCCGTAGAGCTTACAATCTAAACGGGAAATATAAAGAAAACTGCCTTGATTTAGCCACAGAAACAGCACAGTGCATGGACGAGATTACTTTAAATTAATTTAAAAATGGAAGATGTTAGGAATGTTAACATCCATTTGCGTTAAAATTCACCCCCAAACAGAAAAAAGAAAACTGGATTGAGAATGAATGTATATTAATAAAATAGATTGCTAGCTCTTTTATACAGACACTGTATTCATTGGATTGATTGTATTTGTTGTATACGAACCAATAAAATTCTGCAATTTCTCACAACAAGCTGCCTTTTCTACTATTGCTTTTTTAACAGCAGGACAATCATCCAAACTAGCACAATCAAACATATCTGGAAAATAATACTGCTTTTCACGTTTTTTTTTTATGTTTTGCTTTAGAAATAGCCAGTTAGTCCATTAAAGGTAATACATTTTAATGGGACAACGCATGAGTCTAACAGGGTATTTTGGTGAAACAGCTTAAGTAACTACAGGGGTCCTTTTATCGACTGTCTCGGATCCTCATAATACCTCAAAAAGGACTGAATAGAAGAAAACTCAATGGAAACTCCCTGCAGAAAATATCCAACCAAAAAAGGAGAGCATTTCTGACACCTACTGGGCAGCTAAATCTTTTTTGTTTTTTTTGCTGAAAAATAAATCAGCAAAGTCGAAAAACGTACTTTTACTTTCTCCGTCAGTTTTGCAACCAATTTATTTATTTATTTATTTATTTTACTCTTTCCGCCAAAATTAAATTAAAAAAAAAAAAAAAAAAGTCTCACCAATAAAAATATTCTCAAAGTGAAAAGAATGGATTAGGAAGGATCCTGATAAATAAAGTTTAGGGCAAAAATTATATTTTAATCAAGTTATCGGATTTGATTTTTTTCCATTCCGCAAAATGACTGGAAACAGTAATATTTGTACCTCAATTAATATGACTCGATTGACAATTATTTATAAAAGAGGGAAGAAGTCAAAAACATGTACAGTATGTATAATTTTATTTATAAAGCGCCAGAAATGTACGCAGCGCTGTACAATTCAGCGGTACAAATATAATACAGACATGGGAAAAGTGCATTGCACAATACAATGTGCTAAGGTGTATGATGACTAATGCTAGAAGTCTAACAAATAAAATGGCTGAACTAGA
>WMED01013935.1:3415-13417 GCA_019650415.1 Pipa parva | reverse complement strand
TAGGAGGTTTGTGCATATATATAGAAACTAGGAGGTTTGTGCATATATATAGAAACTAGGTAAAGAACTGAAAAGAAAGAGAGTTTAATTATCCCTGGAAGGAATTATTTACAGTAAAGACGCTTAAGTTGTGGAATCAATAAGCATGAAAACTAACAACACACATACATTTATTGCCAAATTTTCTTTTACCTGCTCATTGCAGCTTCTTGGTCAAACAGCACAACATTTAGGGGAGGATGAAAGGGTCCATTATTCATGGAAGTGCAAATTTGACTGTCAAAGTGTATTTGCGTCACTTCTGGTCGCTATGCTCTGATAACCACAAATTCACTACTCCTTATTCACTAACTGGCAGATTCCTATAGCAAAGAAACGAATGGCAGCAGACCCAGTCTTTTGCCTAGAGCAGCAAACAGTAGAGGACACGTAGTAATGCGCAGCGACTCCCACCAACGTGTCACTTGCAGGGACTTGTAACATGAGAACTAAAATGATAATTGCAGTGAAGTGCAGGGAAACACACACAGGTACTATGAGACTGACTGCCAGAGCCAGCTCTTCCATTAGGCCATATAGGCAGATGCTAGGGGCGCCGGGTGTTCAGGGGGGCGCTTGCGTGCATTTTTTTTTACTAGCGACGGCGGTGTTGGAGATGAGTGGGGGGAGGGCAAGGCAAGGGGCAAGGGGGGGTGTCGCGGGACAGGTGGGGGCACCGGGTGGGGGGTTGCCTAGGGCGCCAATAGGGCCAGGGCTGCTACTGCTGGCTGCCATTAAAGGAACTAGAGCACCCATAGCCTGTTATGCCTCTGGAGGGACTGACGAGTATATACAGTAACTATAAATGCATTTGAGGCATTTCCAATTTTTGATGCTACTGTTCTTTTAAATATTTTCTTTCTCACCTGCTCACACTCAGACCTATGCCTTTGTTAATTTATGAATCAGACTTTAGGACAGTCATTGATGTGTCAGTTTCCTTCGGGATAACAGTATTACGTTACATTCATGCTGCCAGCAATGTTATTCTTATTGCATAAGACTTTATTCAACTCAAGAATTTGCTTTTGCTTTGGAATATTGGCAATTTCCATTATTTTTATACAACATTGCAGTTATGGTTGATTTGTACATTTCTTTACTACAAGTGATCTAGTTAGTAGTCAGTTGTAAATTAAAATAAGATATATTAAACTGTAGCCTATTGCTATCAGCGGAATGGGGAAATAAGGGAGGTATCCACTTAACAAGACATAAAGGACAGGACACTGCGTAATTGTGTGAATTCACATTTATTCACCACTTACCACATCACACAGGTGTCACGAGCAGCGTAGCTCCTTTTGCCGGTATTGAACACTACCAGTGCTCAAGTGGATGCCTTTAAGCCAGCGGTTCCCAACCTGGGGGTCGCACGACCATCCCACGGGAGTCGAGAACTGCTGCGGCACCCGGAAGCACCCACAGGACCCTTCTTATAAGGGTGCCTGCGGGGTGATGTCAGCCCAAAACGTCACCACGATACGCGCGTACGTGATGACGTTTCGCCTGAATGGGGTGGTTCGCCCAGGGCGGAAATCTAGCCAGGACCAGCCCTGGCTGGGCTCCTTTGCACTACTGAGGTATGCACCAATCGTAGCTGGCTGATGTCTCATGTGCTGGCGGGAGTTTTAAATATCAAGCAAAGACTATTGTTGTGTTATGCTGCTCCAAGTGATCCTGCTCTAAAGTTAAAGTTCTGCTTATCCAGATCTTCACGCCAATGATTCATGTGAGTCATATCTAGCTGTCACCAGTAGGGGGTTAACCCGAGGGTTGTGGCCTGAGAAGTTCCCTGCCACAAAGGCTATACCCCCTCCAGGGTGAAGACCATGACCTCCTAAGACTATGCACCTCAGCGTTAACCAACACCAACTCCCTCTGTAGTACGGAGGGTCCAATCTATCCCCAAAGTCATGTATCATTCCTGATTCCAGTCGCTCCCTGTTCCACTGAACACCTTAGTGCCTCCAGAGGTGTACCACCTTGCACCTGTTATCCTCACATTAGAACACCTTACTGCTTCCAGAGGCGTAACGGGCTCTGGGTATGCTATAGTGCCTCTAGTGGCAACCCAGTTCCCATGATAAATCGCCATGTGTGTTCCTTGCAATCCATGACAACAGGTAATTTGCCTATTCATCAAGCATCAAAGTGTCGTATCAAGTGTTGTGTCGCATTTGCCAGTTTTACTTCGGCAGATTGAAATGGGGAATTAAGGGGCTGATGGCAAGGCTCCTACTGTTCGAATGACTACACCACACTACGAAAGAGACAGCTACTGACGTAGTCTTGTGTTTGCTATGAAAATCCTCTGTTTAGTAAATAAGGTGCAGAGAATTGGAGCATAGAAAACCAAAATGATGAGAATTCACTTAGTCAATCAAATTGTTACTTTGATGACTAAGCCCCCAAATTAGAAGGAAAGTCCCAGAAACATTATGGGGTGGTGTCCTCATAGACTAAACATTTCTTTCCTGTAGATTCATTGTTAAAATAAGTATAGGATGACTCAGCCCATGGCAAGAGTTAAAACTGATTATTTTGGTTTTATGGGAAAATAAGCAATGGGTGAATTCTTACAGGGAATGATTCAGTTAGTCCCTTGTTTACTAAACAGAGGAAACATTTAGTTTGCATCTCAATTGATTCAGAAAACTAGCAAACCTTAAGTAGACAAAACTGAAAATGCAGTTGCAAAATCTCTTTAATGAACACTTAAGAGCAGTGGAAATTTTCTGAAGATAGTTTTGGAAAATCCCTTTACAAACCAAAGGGCACAACTCAAAGCAATTAATGGAGATAACTTGACAATAAAATTAATGACTATATGCTGCAATAGTTATCAGAGATCAGAAGGTTCAGAAAGGGTTGTAGTAAACCCCACGGGTTTCCATCTAGGAGTCTGTCTGTTGTTGGGTGGAAATGGTAAAGGCTGAGGCATGGGTGGTCCCCAGGAGTTCTAGTTTCCTTTTACCATCTGGGTGACCTAAGAGTTCGGGAAAACATGATCAGGTGAGAATTTAGAGGCATCTTCGCAACACTAGAGAAAAATTGTGCTTGAGGAACTATTGTCATTAAAGCAGCAGAGGACTTTTTGTCTAAGAAAATGATTTGTGTCTGCCTTATTCTTTTTTAAAGACTTGACTTGAGGCATTCTGCATGATTCTGGAATTGTTTAGCTCCTTCCAACAGCCACTCTTTAAGGTACTACAATTTATAATTTCTTACAGACATGTGAGATAGGAAATAGGATGCAACTTGCTCTGCAAGGAGCTGTGATTGGAGTGACATTCTAAGAAACACTTATTTTTGCCCGTTGTCTTATAGAGACCTCTTGTTGGAGCAGGGTAACAAATATTCTACTTTTTTTCTGGATGAAGAAGAAGGCTACTGTATACCGACTGTTCTCAGAACTGCAGTGGCAACTGCTTATAGTGCTCTCAAAGTCTACTTGTCAAGGCAGGAACTGAATGAAGTTGCAGACACTGGATTTACATTTTATTTCCTATAAGCTATTTGCCCCAAAGACCATGGTGCAATGGTCTGGGGCCAGGAAAAACAGAATTTTAAATATAAAGAACAATGGGTTGCCCCACTTCCATATGTTTGCATGCTACATGCTGGACGCTTTTGTAAGGAATATTGTTCTTTATTTTTTGAAATGTTAAAGGCAAGGACAGAATGATATATAAAAGAGCGCTCCTATAGAGGAGCAACTACCACATGATAAAGAATGAAGGCTTAGAACCAGTAGCCCCGTTAAAAATAAAAAATCACATTTGGATTGGAATGGCAATTATTCCAACACAGCAATTATAAAATTGTTATTTTTTTAAGTTGAATTCATACATTTTATCGCTTTCTCTCTATTTTTGGTCTTAATTAGCGGCAGCCATGTTGTAAACAACAGAAAGGGCAATCTTAAAGTTACATTTCATAATTTCTAGACACCTTTAGGGAATTTGAATCAGCACAGATTAAATATATTGTTATGTAAAGGCATATGGGACACTCTCATGTTTTAGAGTTACTGTCTTGTAAATGCAGTAAGGAGAACGAGAGTGAATTATTTTGATAAGGAAAGGGTTATCCTTATGTTACTTTCTGTTATGTTTCCAACGTGGCAGGGGATTATCTTTGTGCCAGTTCTACATTCTTACAAACATGTTGCCAATCTTCTTCCTGAAGTTTCCAACTTCCTGTTCCCTTGGGCCATCCTGTCTTTCTGAGATACATGTCTTGTTGGATCCAGCCTGTACTTGTCTTGTGCCTCAACTGAATCACTCTCAATTAGTTCTTAATGCTTTTCTTGCTTTGTACCAGTCCTATATGCTCTGCATTGTGCAGATCTTCTATTCCCTTAGTTAATTTGTAATTCCAACAACCGGTACCACCGGAACAATAAGATTACTGTCTAGTATGTCAGTTATACCTACATAGTACTTGCAAAAAGGTTAACTTTAAAGTTGTATTCCTGGTTTTATTCATTTCTTTTGTCTCTCTATCTCTATTGGTTAACGTCAAACTTTGCTTTCTGGTACATTTCACAAATAGGTATTAACTAAAGTTCCATAGGAACCAGTAGGACTAGGCAGGAATTTATTTATTTAATGGCTAAAAGATGGCGGTAACCACATGGGAAAAAAAAATGAATAAAAACAATACCAATTAGGATTTCAACATCAAAAAGAACATTTATTACCAATACTATGTAGGGATTGTAGTCATCTGTCTTTCTGTTCTGCTTCATTTTTTTGTATGTATAGTGGTGGCTCTGCCTCTAAAAAAATAAAATCACAGTCCTGTTTAATAATTTCTAATTCTTTTCCATAATTCATTTGACATGGGATTAGGTTCATTCCGAATATCCATCCCCATTTTTGACTGATGGGAATGCTATGCTTGTTCCTGAGATATGGAGCAAGAAACAAAAGGGATAGTTATAAAAATATTATTCTTTTTTTTGACTGTTTGTTAAATAGTGCTGATTGACGATATTGATATTTATAAAGCCTGTTCCTATCAAATTTTTGCAAACAATTCCTATCGCTTGCTGGCATGGAGTTGATGCATTTTTGAAGCCTTTTGAATAAAATGTTACTCAGTGTCAGAACTACACAATATGAGGCCCCAGTGCACCTTCCTGAACACCCAAAGTGCTGCCCCCTCCTGCACCCCTCAACCAAATTAAAGTCACTTACCATGATCCGGGAAGGGGGTACTGTCATCCCTACTACCAATGTTACCTCTATAGTTATGCCTCTGATGTCATAGATTAATATCAGGAACCCAGCCTTAAGACCCCCTAATAACCCACCTTTGATTGGTAAATACAAATCTGCATATTGACACCAGAATGCCTTTGTCACTTGATGAATACTACAGATTTGTTGTGAACAGATGCAAAGTGGCGCACAAATACATGGTTGTTGTAATGTTACGAACTCTGCGAGAATTTGCTACTTTGCAGAAAATATGGCTCTTTGGTTAATATATATGAAAAGTTGGCAAGGTGCCTATTTGTAGCGAATTCAGACATCTACAGGACAATCTGCACTTTAATAAACGTGGCCCCTAAAATTTGATCTCAGGAATAATGAGAAGAGAAAACAATTGGTGAAGGATATTGTGCTAGTAGCAAATTTAAAGGGCATTATTATCTCTCAGTACTCACCCCCCCCCCCCCCCCCCCCCCCCCCCCCCCCTTAGCTGAAATGATCCACCCTACCCCAATGGCAATTAGGGTAAGGATAAGGGGAGGGTCTCCAATGAAGAGAGGTGGAGATGCCCCCCCCCCCCACACACACACACACTCTAGCAAAGGGTGGTGTATAATTTAACCCCTGTGTTGCCTGATTTTGCTTTGCAGATGGTACTTGCTGAATAGTTTGTTGGTGGTTTGTGTTGTTGGCATATTCTACTGCCAGTAGTTTTATCATTTTGGATATTTAGGTAGGGGGCTTCTGGCAAGTTTGCTTTTTTCTTTTTGTAAGGCAACTGTACACCTAAAAGATAATGAAAATACTGTATAGGGACCAAGTAGCAAGGGAACAAGGAATGGAAGGGCAGCAATATGAAGGGGTGAGAATTCACTGTGCCTGTCAAATTCTCAGTTTAATGAATAAGCCCCATCCTCGGTGCTGTTGCTCCTTTAGCCATGTTTACAGAATGCCCCCCACCCTGAGGGCAGTCAGTTCCAATAGCATTAGTGGTACTATAAAAGTGTAAACTACAGTCTCCATCTTTGTAACCAACTTTCTCTTCTGGGGAGGGAATGTTAAACACATTGTGGTTTGGATAAACACAGATGTGTGTCAGACTGCTTCTCTGTCACATATGTCTGCACCATTTCCCACCACTGTTCAAAGCTTACAGGTGAGCGAGCCCAGGTGCTGAGCAATTAGCGCATCTCTCCGCAGGCTGCAGTACTAGCGCTTCGGACAGTAGGTGTCGCTGTGGCGTTACTATTAGAGCGCGGGGAGGCGCTTGGCCGGGCTATACCCCCCCCCACTCCCGGGTCAGTATCACACAGTGTCCCGGGCAGTAGTGTGGGAGCGCTGGGGCTGGAGAGAAGTTACACTTGTATCTCACCCCATACACTCACTGCGAGGGAAAGAGAGAGCAGCGCCGTGTAAACTGACGCAATGGACAAGTTTTGGGTCACGCTGTGCTTGCTGGGAATGTTCTGCTCACTGGCCTTGCAGGTAAGTGGTTCCCATCTGTCTGTGTGAGTGTGGCTTCATGCACGTGCCCAGGGTGCCCCTTGCCACCAGTGGAGCACCCCCTCCAACAGGTAAAGGTCTTGTTACCCCTTTCTGGGCAATTGCTCCCTGTGTCTCTGTGTGTGTCTCTGTGTGTGTCTCTGTGTGTGTCTCTGTGTGTCTGTGTCTCTGTCTATAACAACGTGAGCGGTGTATTATGGGTTGTAATAAACAGTACTGGGCACCTGGCACTCTCTTAGCACTGGGATACTCAGGTGTACAGCCTAATTACAGTAACCTTCCCCCCACCCAATACAAGGTGACCCCCTCCCCAACTCTTGACTTTCAGCCCCTCTACCTCCACTCTCAAACATCATGTCATTCCACTCATCCTATGCCCCCTCCTTGGGCATTTCCCCCCCCATCTACCTACCTTTCCTTTTCAGACCAGGTGAGTTATATAGTTCTTTCCCTCTCCTCCTCTACCTACACCATGTCCTGAGGATTTGGACTCAGTCTTGCCCTCCCGCACCATTAGAGAAGGTTAAACACTTGGCTCATGTTACCTACTGCTTCCACAGGAGAAACCATGATCAGTAGTGATTGGGTGTATTCTGTTAACACTTGCCTTGCCGCTTTTGTTTAGCGCAGGTAATGGGTGTTTGCTTTGTACACTAAGGGATATCCTCAATTAACTATACTCATTAGATTTGTACCAGCTTTAACTGACCTCACTCCAAAAAATACCAACCTGTTAAATTATAACTAGTGCAAAACTAAGTATGTATTTTTACTATTTAATAAATATTCATGTATCTCTGAACTTGCAAGCAAACCTCATGTTTCCCACGGAATTCTTGTTGCTTTTTAGTAGAAAGTTGTGTGCCGTTGCAGATAAATCATGACTTGTGATTTTTGTGCAATGCAAGTTGCATTAAAAACACTTTTTTTTTTTTTTCACTGCTAGAATCTGTATAATGCTGCTTATGACAAAAACACCAATGTGCAGTGTACGTTGTTAAACATTCTTATAAGAACACTGGGAATACAATATTACTACGGTAGGCAGTTGACTTGGTATACTTGATTGCAGCATGCATAGCGGTGTTGGTTGGGGAAAGTTTAGGACTATTTCCTTTCATCTGAGAGTGCTGAGCTGTTGACCAGCAATGCTGAACTCAAAGTGGAAAGAAGGTAGTTATCGAAGGGAGAAAAAAAATATTGCCATGTGACTTTAGCATAGTTAGTTATATATTGTGTGAGCTTTTTACTTTCTTTTTGCCACTTATGATAGTTTTAAAGTGGACTCTAGCACACATGGTTATGACAACAAAAGGCAATGAAAACAAGTAAGCAATGTGCCAAAGAGGCTATATTTAATGATTTATTGTTCTTTGCTAAAGGGAAAACTAAGTTTTATAGTGGAAAAGCTGGTTAATTATTGGCAAATTGGTTCTTTTTCAGGTTTTACTTACAGTATGCTTGTTATAACTACCACAGCCTAATATTGGACTAAAACTTCAGAAACTTATAACTATCCATGAACACGACATCCAATATCCAAAGTATTACTTTTAGGTGCCCTAAAAGTAATATTCCTGTGCTAATCAAAAAGGAGAATGTTATTGTGGACATCATGACACTGAAAAAACCTGAAGGACCGATCTGGAGTGGTCCTAGGTATACTAGCTTGGTCTAGGGACATAGCTGGATTATGGGGCATATAAAGTTAAACTTTTTTTTTTTTTTTTTTTTTTTTTTTAACTCGTAGACGAGCTCTAAATTGCCTGAGGAGACTGCAGTTATTGCAAGAGAAAAAGGAATTAAGCGGGTGTGGGTGCTTATGTAAATCCACCAGAATGTTAGTGTTGCCCTTTCATTAACGCTTGCAGAAATATTAGGCAATGCCCCTGTGCTCCTGGTTTGTTGTCTTGTCAAATCTTTCAGCATAAGGTTTAGGGAACAGACTTAAGAAATGTTACCTCTTTGTTTCTGAGCTGTGTGTATGTATTGTTTTTTTGTATATACAAGTTAAGTGACATAAAATTTGCAGTACTAAAGAACTGATAGTGTTCCCTTTTTAGTGTTTTAATGTAATTGGGTGCAGTGTTTAAAACTTTACATACATCTGACTTAACTTAGAGCATCCAGGTAATTGATATTTTCCCTAAACTTTGTGGTTAAAAAAAGTTCCTAAAATGATTTCTAAATCGTGTTTGTGATTTTTGCTATCGCCAGTTCTATTTTGTGTTTTCATTTATCGTTTTCAAAACTAGTGGGAGAGTATAGCAATACCCATACGTTAGCACTACACTCTGTATGCACTTCATGTGAAGTACTGGAGAGTGAACCAGTCCTCTGCACTCTGCTTTGTCTCCCACCATGATCTTGAACTGAACAAAGAACCAATTTAGTGGAACATTACATTGGATTATTACACCTCACAATTACTTTCCAAGATTGCAAATTATTATTAGGATCAATTAGTTCAACCAGCTGTTAAAGCAAGCATACTAGATCCAAATTGTGTAGTTAGTCTTACCCGAACCTGGTTATTCTACACAATTGCATTTTGCTAAAAATGCAAAAAAACAATGAACCTGGAGAATACACAAGTTGTTACTGCATTAAAATGGCAGCAGACCTTCCTAACCTTACTGGAAAAATTTGTATTTCTACTTATGACAACCAAAATTTAAGCTAGTCACTAATAATTCCATCTGGGATTTTGCTGGGAAAATTATAAAGAAAAGATTTATCTTTATTATAGCATATTATTCACACAGTCTGTCTGAAAGCCTCTATTTTCTTCTTTGGAGGAATTTTACTGCTGAATAAATACCTGCAGGTATATTTTGCAGTACAAACTGTTGTACACAAAGACACCAAACACTCCCGCAGGATTATTTATAGCAGTAAAAATATATATATAATTTTTTTTTTTCTGTACTGCCAACCATGTAGTAGAAGTCAGTTGCATTTTCGCATGGTGTTACTGGTTTAAGGCTTCACTTGATGTTTATCCATAGCAGACAGCCATAGTTATGTAACAAAATTGCAGCATGTGAGTATATTGTGTTGCAGTTTACTGCTTACAAACATATGCAGGGCAGTCATAAACAGTGGCCAATGGAACAGTTGAGTGTGTGCTTTGTGTGTTGGCAGGCAGGGTCTTCAGAGTATTAAATGAAACTGATGGCCTAGGGACACTGACAAGTGTAATTTGGCATTTTTAAGTGTAAATGGGGGGGGGGGGGGG
>WMED01013934.1:0-13716 GCA_019650415.1 Pipa parva | reverse complement strand
GCGCAAAGGGGGTTCAACTTCTGTTGATCATTGCTCATTTCTATGCATTGTTCTCAGTTTGAAGAGTACCATTGCTAGTCTTGTCAGCCATTGTTTTATAAATATTTTGATATATTAGTTTGTATGTATGTATAATTTTATTTATAAAGCGCCACAGATTTATGCAGTGCTGTACAATTCAGCAATACAAATACAAGACGGACATGGGAAACGCATTACACATTACAGGTGAGTAACTTACGAGCGTAAAATCACTTTAAGTACCAGGTTGTGAATGACACAAGAGGATTGAGGTCCTTTAGCTCACAATCTAAGTTTAAAAGCGATGTTGTAATGAGCCTGATTGTAGAAGGTCTTTTTTATGCTTATGTACGATTCTAAAGAAAGCCAGCTCACTGGTTTTTAGCAGTTTCCTATATGTATAATATGATTAACTGATTGGTTTCTAAAATGGGTACATTTTTATGACATTTGATACAAATATGTTAGTCCAATTGGGTATTCTTTTTTAGGATGGGGTTTTTCAATTGTTTGAATTATTTTTTTGTGTTATGTCTACCTTTAGAAGTGCAATATTCAATGAAATTTAATTGTGTTAGTGTTTAAAAATTAATAAAAGGTTTGAGGGGCTTTTTACAGTTTTTGGAAAGTATTTGACCCATCATTTACATCTGAATGTACTAACATACATAGTAAATATTTTCCATAAGTTTTCCAGGTTTGTTTTTTTTTACTTTGTCTGAAATATATTTCCTCTTTTAGTTGTGTTCATTTCTTGAAGACTTCCATTTTGTTCTTGTGGTCTTGGGGCGAAATTTATTAAACTCGTAAAAGCTTGTTTTCGCTTTTCAGAGTTTGATCGGGCGAACACCTGGAAGTTTCTCACAGTAAGTATTGTGAGATAGGTTTCGATTGATACCTACTTACTTTTTCCATTGAATATATTCATGGAGAGGGTAGCCATACTTTACATTAATGCTTTACATTAGTGTAGTATGGTAATGCTTTACATTAGTGTAGTATGGTAATGCTTTACATTAGTGTAGTATGGTAATGCTTTACATTAGTGTAGTATGGTAATGCTTTACATTAGTGTAGTATGGTAATGCTTTACATTAGTGTAGTATGGTAATGCTTTACGTTAGTGTAGCATGGTAATGCTTTACATTAGTGTAGCATGGTAATGCTTTACATTAGTGTAGCATGGTAATGCTTTACATTAGTGTAGTATGGTAAGACTTTACATTAGTGTAGTATGGTAAGGCTTTACATTAGTGTAGTATGGTAATGCTTTACATTAGTGTAGTATGGTAATGCTTTACATTAGTGTAGTATGGTAATGCTTTACATTAGTGTAGTATGGCTACCTTTCCAAGGAAATATTCAATGGAAAAAGTTTCTCTTGGTAAGTATCGATCAAAACAAATCAAGCAATACTTACTGTGAGAAAGTTCTGGGTGTTCAACCAATTAAACTCGGAAAAGCCAAAATGGTCTTTCCGAGTTTAATAAATTTTGCCCTTGGTGTGGGGTTCTTTAAGTAGGCAAGTGAGGCAGGGACTGAAGTCAATCTCTGTAAAGCATTGCAAAAGATGTTGTTGCTATATCAATATGGACAATCATAAAAAAAAAAAAAACAATTTTCACTGTTCATATGCATTTATTATGAAAATTGACCGTAATGGGGAGGTTAATGTTTTTTAATTGAATGGAAATGGTATTTTAACGAGGCTGCTTTTCCAAAGCTAATAATGAATGTTTTTAAACTATAAGTGCATCGTCTTAAAATTTAAGGAAGGAATTTCAAATCAACTTTAATTTTTGCATTATATAAATATTTCACAGTTCTTGTTATGGTCCTATGTGATGCAATGATATCATTGCTACAATGAATAAACTGCTATTATATCCAACTCCCTACGAAACAAAGTACAATTTCTTTAACATAATTTATTCATTAAAAGAAGCTACTGGCACATCTGTTTCCAATTATTTCTCTGTAAGCGTAACAAAATTCTAAACAGCAAACAGGAAAAACAAAAAACTGCATATTATTATGGCTTTTTGTAAAACAGAAACAGAGGTTAATTAAGAGCTTAACTTTAGGACACAGTTGGTATTATCGCAAATTATAAGGCAAAACCACAGAAACTATGCTTAGGATGCAGTGTTTTTAGTGGGTTCAACAGGAACTAAAACAAAGCAGTAATGTATTTTAAGCCCTGAAATTAAATTAATGGCTTAAACTGTGTATCCTTTGAATATTTTCCCATTATACTTTAATTTGTGACTCCTGAATTCTTTTTATAGTTTGTCTACTATCTTTGAAAAAAATCTGCAAAGAAATTTTAGATAGAAAATAAAAAGTGTGTATTTTTAAAACATTTTGATTTTTATGTATATATATATATATATATATATATATATATATATATATATATATATCAACAAGATTTACCTACTTCCATTTTAATACTCAAAGAAAATAATAATTAAGATCAGCAAAATGAAACTGGAAATAGCAGCTGGCAAATAACAGCAAGTCAACATCAAAAAGATGTGTGAAAAATAAACATAGTCGGCAGAAAGAGTCCCTATAACTGCAAACAGTCTTTAGGTAAAAGGGTTGTAAAACATGTGGGAAAAATACATAACTGCCACTTTAAGCATTATTGATTTTTGAAAAAAGGAAAAAAAAACACTAAGTGTAACGTTGTTGTAATAGTTCAGTCATTTTCATTGTTTCTAGAAGATAAAAATGCAGATTTACAACATATAAACCACAATATCCAAGCTAAATTCAGAAGATCAATGTATTCTGAACAGAAAACTACCCAGTACATGTGGGTACTTGTAAGGAATTGGTTGCCAAAGATCCCAAAGTAAAGCAAGTACACAATGGAAATTGCAATTGAAAATCTGAATGCCACGGGGTAATCAGCAAACTATATGATGTGGCTAATTAGCCTCCAAATAAGAGGCTTATGACAGTCACAGACTGAAGGAGCTCTTTGCATTATTTTTCATGCGAGTGGACAAGTAATATGGTTATTCATCAAGCATCAGAGTCTGTTGCATTTGCCAGTTTGACTTCGACAGATCAAACTGGTGAATTAGGGGATTGATGGCAGGACTCCTATGTAGCATAAGGCAACCAAATGACAACATAAACAGGGATATGGTTACCTAGAAAGCAATGTATTATTCACGTAATACAGTTGGTATGACATTGTGAGGATGATGTCACTGCACTTCACTGATTGAATTTGCATCATTACACTTCTTACTTGGCTTCAGTTTCATGATGTCAGAAGCATATGTCATGGTGCTGGACCTGCAGGAAGACACAGGAATATATGCTGCTGCTGTCTATTGTTCAGATAAGCTTGTGGGAGGCCGCAAGTGGGAAATACATTTTTTTATAGCAATATGCAATTTGCCTGATGGAAAAATTGGAGGGGGAACAAAGCAGGAGGCAATGGAAATTTTTAAGATAAAGTGCAATCCCCACCACTGCATGAGCCCCAGGAGTCCCCGGTCCCGGGTGGCCACCCATTTTTCCCTATGGTTGTTATACTAAGATCTGATGTAAATCATAAAAGGTGATCTATTGGTAACTATTTATAATCCATAATGTAGACAAACATCTAATCGGAACAGAAAGCAATTTCATTTCCTTTGAAATATTTTATTAATGATCATGTAAAATTACTTAATACGCTTGATAATCTAATTGCTTTTTCTTTTGGGATTCAGTTACATTTATATGCTAAATCTGCAGCATGGACAAGAGACCTTTAAATTAATCTCTTAGAAGAATATCCAATTATGCAAGCTTTACATGAAATATTGCAGAAAAAGTCCTTTACAACTACTTACATTTTTTTTTAAATCCCACAACTATAAGAACTTATCTGTTTTTTATTCAGTAAGATAGGCAGTTAGATTCTGATCATGATGAAATACACCGTAGGGAATCACTGAATGAAATGACTTTTATCTACATCTTTTGCTACTAAGAAAACATTCTACTCATATAAAAAATATGAAAAGAGACCTTGAAATCTTGCATTTAAATGGTCAAGCATTTGAAGTACAACAAAATAGAGCAAACACTGCATGTGGTTATCCTGGCAGACTGTTAATTGAAAAATGTCCATTTGAACTGCCCAGCAATTTTTTTCAATTCCTAAAGGTTTTATGCCTTTTTCCAATATCCCTTTCCAATACCTTTTATCAATATACCTTTCACAAGCAACTAGGTCTCACTGAACAAATTCAACTGAAGTTTAGCAAACTGCTTTATGTGTATACCCAGAATAGTCTGGTGTCAGTATAGATTCCACTCACCAGTAACAAATAAGTTAAATAACCAATTCCAAACAGGGGCACATAATCTGATTACTTTTAGACTGCTAAAGCCATGCAGATGAAGTCCAGGGTGGAAATGAACCCAGCGCTGAAAGGCATCAGTGCTAACCACTGAGCCACCGTACTGCATATATTTACAGTTTAGGACAACTCAGTCTGCAGTTCCCATTGTTTTTCTCTGCAGTTCCCGCTGTTTAGCACACAGATAAATATAAATGAATGCATTTGAGCATACAAGAGTGTTTGAGCGTGTATATGTGTTTATATCTGCCTAAACTTTACTATGGTATAGTGTAGACAACAGTAATAGAATTAAACTGAAGCTGTCGGAATATTCTATCTTATGTTAAATAAACTCGATTACTGCGTATATCATGTAATATGATTTTTTTCATACAGCAATTCAACAACATTATTAATACTGTGTTTCTAATCATTGAAATGGAAACTATACATAATTTTTTTAAAGACACTCCCATCTGTTTTGGCAAAGAAATTTGTAAGTAGATTTTTTTTTTTTTTTAATATTAACTGTCAAAGCACAGTTGGGGTCAGCCAGCTTTTTGTTTGCCAAACGCTGACAAGCAAATTCTATATTTGTTTGGCAAAATATACCAGCTGAAGAATGTTCATTAATTAGTTGATCATGGGGAGTGTGGTTAAATTCCACTAGAAGTGGTACACCTCAAAGGCAGCATTTAATAGCAGGTCAGAAACATGCAGAGTTGGCAATTCTATGAGCTTGTGATGCTGGGCGTCTGCTTAAAATATTGCAGTTTATTCCTGAGAATTTAACAACTAGGGGCCGGCTTTAATGGGTTTCACTCTTGTCCAGAGAGGTACCAATGGAATGAAAAATATTTTATATGCCACTCATAAGAAGAACCATTTGAAGCTTGTTTATCCTTTTGTTTCACTTAAAAATTATGTGCTGCAGTGTTAACATTTCATAAATTGCATTGGTTTAATGCCTACATTTCCCATGATGCAAATCATTGTATTTTTTCACACTATATTCTATTTTGCAGACCCATGCCTTTGTTAATTCCTCATTTTGTATCATAGAAAATTATTTGCTGCCATGTAATAATTTTTCAGATCATGCCCCAATACAAATCCCATGATCCCCCTGACAAATATGTATTCACCTGAGGGGCACAGTGGCAATTGTAGAGACAGCGAGGCAATTAGGAGTAGTGACTTCTTGAGAAGATGAAGCATCAATGTGTTCCAAAATAATGTTTTTAACAAGAAAGTGGTTGATGGATTTAAGTTATAGGATAGTTCTGATGGAACTAACAATTTATACAGTTGGAATTTACAAGAAGTTCCCTGCAAATTACTGTGTTTGTGAGTGTAAAGGTTATAAATTACAAAAAGTAACTTTAAATTATTCTCAGTACATGAGATTCTAAAATAATCAGTGGAGAAGGAATCAGAGAGGAGGTTACACCCAATAGAGCGTCTCTGAACAGATCATTTTATAAAAACAGATGAGAGGACTCTAGCAAAAATGAGGACTAAATAGTGAGAACTAACCAATGATATACAAAGAGCTATTACAAACTGTAGGTCTATAGTGGGTCAAATAAAGAACTTCAGTGTCTGGGGTTAGTTTCCCATGGATCAGTAAGATTTGCTGAATTTTCAGTACTTCTTTATGAACATGTAAAAGCTTTCAGATCTGCCAATAGATGTTCCCTGGGGTCAAAAGAAGTATACCCTGGTGTACTACAGGATAATTCATGGAAGGTACAGAAATCCAATTGTAACTAGCATAATCTTGTATAGTTGATGCAGGGCTGCCACATTGCCACATTTGCCACATTCAAACTGGAAGATGGCTAGATCATGCAGTGTGCAGGTGCAATGGATATATAAAAATGGAGCCACCATCTTGGCCTCTAGTAAGCACTACAGTGGGGAAAAGAGGTCCTTGCTGACACCTGATGTGTGTAGGTCACAAGGCTGCTGCAAATAGACAAATGGCATTTGTCAAGAAGACAATAATTAGTAATTAGCCTTGGAAGTGCTGAGAATACAAAAGAAGTAAGGAGTCCTTCTGAACAGAAGGTAACTATGAGATAAAGCCAAGTTAGATAAACTAGAACAGAGAGGTATCTGAGTATATAATTTTTCTACTGCAGCTCTCTAGTGAGGCTTCCCCTAGAATATGCAGTCCAATTCTGGACATAATTGCACAAAAAGTATATACTGGAGCTGAAACAGGTTCAAAGAACAACAAAAATAAGAAGTGGAATGGAGGTCAGTTATGAGGAGACATAAAGAATGAAACCTAATTCACCTGAGAATAGATTAATAAGGGATGACTTGATCACCTTGTATAAATATGTAACTGGTCCTTATAAGAAATATTGTAATAAGGTGTTCACTTTCACACAAAAGAGATATGTGCACTCTCTGTGGCTGGAAGAAAAAAAGATATAGGGAAAACGTAGCAAAGTCAAAAAAGGTTTTTTGTTTTTTTTAAAGAGCGTAATGCTGGAGAAACAGTTCTTAATAAATGCCAGTATCTCTTATTTAAAAATGCTGTTTTTGCCAAGAACAAAATCAACTTTTTATGAATTTTTTTTACATTGAAATAGTTGTTTTCAATCCTGTAAAAATCAGCAAAAAAGGTTGATAAATACCCCTTCAGCTGTGAAGTGGGTTCTTTACAGTTATTGCTGTGAAATTGTGAAATATTCTTCCACATGAACTGGTTCTAGAAAACTTCTGTATTGCTTCAAAAAAGGTTTAGTTATTTAAATGAATACAACACCAGGGATTATTTAAATCAATAAATATAATTTAGTAACATGTTGATCGCCACTTGGGATCAGGAAAGAATTAAAGCAAATTTGGTCCAAGCTTTAAACTGTTTTTTTTACCAAGATGTGTAAAGGGGAGTGCCATGCAATTGATCCCAGCCTATGAATATTTACAAGAGCAGATTGTTAATATTGAGGAAGCAATGGACCCTACATTAAATAGAACCTATGGAAGAGGGGTCTTATGGAATAAAATGTATGTAGGAAACCTACACTCTTAGATATGTGCAAAGCTAGTCTGGTTTTAGTTGCAGTTTATATTTTCCCCTCAGTACAGTTGGAACTTGAAGCTGGCAATAGATTTAGCCACAAATGTACAAAGAGTGCATTTTCAGGGCCAACGTGGGGGTATAGGTGAAGTTTCCCAGTCAACTATACTGGGCAACTGATGGTCTATTTGGCATTTACCAATGTAACTAGAAATATAAACTGGGTAGTGAAAAAAGGACACTGTGAAGTTGAGGGGCTACTTGTGATTTCTGATAACAGTCCTGAGCATTGCACTCTGCTGTGCATCTTCTAGTAAATGTTAATTGTGTTGCAGAACATCTCCACTGCTTTACATATACAGACGTAGGTCACTAAACTGTATAGTTCTAACCTTTTAGGCATTTGCAAATTAAATGTAGATACCTTTCTGTTATATTTTTGTTTTTGATCTTTTTCCCTGGAGATATGTTGAAAAGTATTTATTTGTAGTATCCCTACATTTAAAATTTTTTTTTCTTTGGTTCACTTGTTAAACCTGTAAGCGCAGGAGTATTGATTTTAAATATCTTTTTCAGCACCAGCTGCTGTGATTCACAGCCCATTTCCCTTGGAATATTCTTCTCGTCTAGACTTCAAACTGTTGATTTGTTTTTAATAAACAATGTTTTTAAAGTATAACATAATATCTTTGTACCATATGCTACCTACCTTGAATGGTAAATTCATTTCCAGTACTTTTAAATCTACTTGGACATTCTGCTCTTTGGATCATGTCTACATTTTACAAAGTACACAATCTGTTAACCTTTTTTCTGTATATGTTCAATTTCCAGTTAAATTCTGAGTAGTTTTCCCTTACCCAAGTGTGTATATTTAAGTATAAATTGTTGTCTCTATTTATCACTATTTTTAGTCCCACTTTTTCTAAACTTTTGATCCATCACTGTTCATCGTCTTGTTCCCTCATCCCTATGAGGGACTTCGCCAGAAGAGGTGCTTCTGCTTCCCTTGTGACACCACTACTAAAAGTTGGTGGATTTTATGGCTATATAAATAGCTCAGAACCCACTTAATATTATTAGACCTACCTGATAATGAATTTGTTACTAGACCTGTATTGTTTAATTTCTGATATAGTAGGAACCATTGTTATAATAATATAGTCACAGAACCCTCCTACTTCTGGCAGTGCCAGCACTAGAGCTCTTCAAAAATGCTTTTATTTTAAAAAGGGAATGGTGGCATTCAGCAATGACAGATAAGGACCACATGGACTATGAATAAGAATGAATATGAGTTCCTTCCATAGATTGTGACGTGGCTGAATAATTATTGGAGGAATTACAAATAACATTGTATTTTTTTTCTTATAGGATTGTTGGGAAATATTCAGCAAGGACTCTCACTTCAATACTTATGGAGTGTTTGCCCCACCTCAGACCCTTCACTGCACATACAAGTAAATAATATTAAAAAAAACTAGAATTTTAGAAAAGAAACAGCAGATTCATATTAAAATCCATTAGGTTAAAAGTTCAAGAAAGAAAGGATTGTGCTGCAGGGCCCACATTTACATAGATTTTTGCTTGTTTTAGTTGTGTGCATAAGGAACATTAAAATAGATGAGCCTATGTACAAGTTCCAGTCCCTAACTGTAAAACCCTTCAGAACTCCAATCCCAGCTCTAAGTCCCTCATTACATTCCTTAGGTTCCTAATGTTTCAGTAAAATGCTAACAAAAGTAGTGGCAGATAATCTAAAATTCCAAGGCTGTGTTGCTCCACTTTGCCCAGAAAACGGACCATTACCCAAAGAATATAATTGTTATAATACGCCTGAGTTTTGTTGTTTGCATCACTTCATTGTTGAAATTTTCATCCTTTGGGACATTTTTTTTTAGATAAACCAAACCCAGCTTTATTATTTAAGTCTAAACCAGAAAATAAAAGGCCAATTTATTTGGAGATTACAGCTTAAGTCAAGGAATAGCAATATTTTGCAGATGCAGTTGACAGATTGATTTTAACACCAGCTTTATTGCTTGAACAAAATACTTAATTTCCCAGTGGGTTCTGTTACTGCTTCAAAGATAATACAGAATAGCAGAGGAAAATTACCTCAGTATGCCAAGTTACTGTTGCAAAGACTACCTACAGAGAAATGCAGAGATGCATAAAAAATAGTTGTCAGTTTCTAATTGACGATGCAGATCCTTAATAAATGTATTTCAAAATCTAGATCGGGACTTCCAGATTCTTTATGTAAAAAGTAAGCGACCCAGTACGGCATGTTAGAAGCATTGTGCTCAACTGAATTTAAGAATAAATTATAAAATTACAGGACTTGGCATTTATATGCTATTGCCCTTAAAGAGCCTAAGCTCCTTTTTATATCATGACTGATTCTAAACATTACAAAACAAATTGTATTTCCATTTTTATCCATAAAATCTAAAAGATTACACAATCAATAAGTAAAACAACTTTAGCAGTTCCATGTGAAGCTTAAAGATACTAAGAGGAGAATTAACATTCCTAAAAGTACACTTATAGGGGATATTTATATAAAATCATATATGATATAATGTGTATATATATACACACATTTATATAATAATAGTATAATTTTGTTTATCAAATGCCATTTAGTTACACAGTGCTGTACAGATCAGCAATACAATATGCCAGTATCGCCTAATTTAAAAAATGGCGAACCACTTTTTGATACTTTTTTTTTTTTTTTTACACACACACTGAAAAGTTGCTGTTGTCGATCCTATATGAATTACTGGAAATCTTTATAAATAACCTCCATAATATCCACATATACCGAGAATGGTGTACAAACTGACAAACATCCAGCCAAAAATAGTTTATTGATACAATAGTTAATATAGGTTGAATAGAATGTTGCAGTTGAAGATGATGCTCCCCTGACAGTCTAGTATATTCAGTACAATATTATTGCTGAAAAAAAACCAATATATTGTACAAGTATGCAGCTTAATATTGCAAAAATTGCCTACGTGTAGATCCTGAAAGGAGGCAGTGCATCTAAATCAAGGCAGTGGTGTCACTTGTGTGACAGACTTAGGGGGTAATTCAGCAAAGAGCGAACTTACCCTCCGATCCTTCGCATCAGTACGCAGAGACTGTTACACGTTCGCTGAGTCCTGAACGTGGACATCAGTGAACGCTTGAAGGGGATTCCAGTCTCGGCGAGGCTTGCGAGGCTCTACTAGAGATGCCTTGCGAGACTGGAATCCCTTTAAAGCGTTTGCTGATGTCCGCGTGCAGGACTCAGCGAACGTGTAACAGTCTCTGCGTACTGATGCGAAGGATCGGAGGGTAAGTTCACTCTTTGCTGAATTACCCCCACAATACTCTCATGGCTGACTCTTACATTGGAGAAAATGCAGAAAACTATTATTTATCCTACTGGCAGCAAACCTAAAAATAGATAGCTCTTTAAAGGATGCCATGATAAAATATTTTAAATAAATAATTTATAAAACCACTAGTAAGTGCAAAGAGTACCAATTAAACACCAGAAATATTTAATTATATGAATTTAATCTTTATACTCCCCAAATAATTTTATCTACTGAATGCTATGTTTTATGGAGAATGTCTTTGTTTTGTTTTTTTTACACTCAACATGTTATTTAAACAGATATTAGTACTATTAATGCTGGACTAAGGAGAGGGCCAATCATTGAAAGAGAACCTTAACAAATGTTAGTGATTGAGGCAGGAAATTATATTTGTGAAAATTCCAGGCCTTGCAATATCGTGAAAAAGAAAATAATGCATAATATGGATGCCCTCTAGATAGATATGGATCAGAAAAAATGAATGGTGCACGCAACAATAAAAGCAATATTTGAGTTCCTGTACATCCATAGGGCAATAATTTTTTCATATATGTCAGATAAAGAAAATGTATTTGAATGTGTATGTGTAACTCTGAAGTGAGTAATAAGTCTTTGGTTGATTTAAATTAGATGGAACAGGAAATAATCTGTACAGTAATAAATTATATTTTTACACAGAGAATTGAGTCTTTCCATTGTGAATGAGATTAATGAATGAAGTTATATAAATCAGTACTGTTCCAGCTGAAGACTGGAAGCCAGGTTTATAAACTTTGCAGGAATTCTTGTGTTATTGTTGCTCATGAGCTTTATACAAAATTTATGTGTTAACAAATGCATTTTGATGGGAAGACCAACATGTGGGACTAAGCAGGTAATTTGCCTTGCCCCATGGAAAAGGATGGATTGTGCTGATATATGAACCCACAAAAGTAGGAGGAGAATAGAGCTTTGTAACGCTGTAGGGGCTCTCTTGGAGGGTGGGGGGGTTCAATTTGCCCAGGGCCTCGGTTTCTCTAAAACCGGCCCTGTTTAAAAGATCCTGCACAGACCTTGCAATTCCAGTGAGGTCACAGCCAGGTAGAGGAAGACACACAGAGAAAAGTTTTGAATGTTGCCAGAGTTTCCCATACACAACCTAAATCAAGTGAAACTGGCTGGAAGATAAATGGTTTGGGTTTTTAATGTAATCTCCACTTTTCCATTGGGAAATATAGTAGCCATCTAACTGTGCTCCATAAGCCTTTGCTCTTACAGCTCTTATGTTGGGGGCCCTAGCAGGCCACAAGCAAAGATCAGGCATTGTTGCATTAGAGTACATTAACAGAAAATTCAGAATTTGTTTTAAATAAATGAATATTTTCCAATATCAATCTTTAAATCCACCAAAGTTCTTGTCAGATGTATTCCAAGTACAGTCCTTGCTTTTTATGAACAAAGTAAAGGTAATAGGTAAATATACAGTCATTAATTGTGTCCATCTAATTCAGTTAATTTTGATATGTTAGACAAGTAAACCCCTGTGAGTGCAAAATAACTAAACCATCTGTTTGTACATTACTGTCAAGGAAATTATGCATCATTCATATATTCAAGGAATTCACAGTTTGCTTCCAAAGCTTATTATTTAGAGATTATCAGGTTTGTAATATACTGTAGACTCTTCAAATAATGAAATATTATTTTAAGATACATGTCTTGCTGTATGAATTAAACCCAAAAAGGTATATATAGAGTGTATGGTATGTTGAATATCAAATATACATTTTTTTGATTGATTATTAAAGTGAAACTAAAGGCTCATATCATCTAAGGGTGATTCTGCAGTTAGGGGAAACACTGATTGCTTTCTTTTCTCCAGTGCTGCTCCTTGCCCTCCAACAAAACAGTTTTCTGACTTAATACTGCTTCTGCGCTTGCTTGAATCAGTGATATTGAAGAGGAAGTGAAGAGGATCACAGTGCTATAATGGAAGAACAAAAGATTAGCTTTTACAGAGAGCATAAATTATCACTGGAGAAAGGAAATCATTCCTAGATGGTACAAGCCTTTATTTCCCATTTAAGGAATGTGCTGGCTTTTTTTCAATTATAATAATCTTATTATCTGTGCACCTCCCTGGAAAAATTATCTTGTGTGCTGTCCCACCACCAGTATGTATGTACTGTAGAGATGGCCGAATTTCTCAAAAATTTGATTCGGCAACTTTGCCGAATTTTTAGCAAAAGTTCGGTTCGTCCCAAATTTATTAATGATGAATCAAGTTAAAAAACAGCTATTTCCAGACACATAGGCATAAATGATGGCAATAGGGATGCACTATTAATTAACCCCCATTTATTAGGTGTTCCTGTTTAATGATTTAAACAATTATTTCCATAGCACTACTGCAATAGAAGCACTATGGAAATAATTCATTTAAACTAAATAAATCCCAGCTAGCAGGGGTACTTGGGACCCCTATACCCCTACCCTACCCCAGCACTAGGCAGGGGGGCAGATCGCTAAGTGCAGGAATTGGCTCCATAGGAGCTGCTTCCCTGCACCCTCCCCCTTGCCCTTCTGTGACCCTGCATGGTGGGGGACCCAATTGTTAGTTGCTTTTATTTATTTTATGAAATCATTTCTGTTTGTTTTAAATGATGTTATTTATGCTTATGTGTTTGTTAGTTATACATTATAACTAACAAACACATAAGCATAAATAAAATCATTTAAAACAAACAGATATTATATGTTAGTTATAATTGCTGTTTTTTTTAATGATTTTATTTATGCTTCTGTGTGTTACTTATAATTTCTGGGGGTTTTTTCAATGATTTTATTTATGCTTAGGTGTTTGTTAGTTATAAATTATAACTATACAGTCTAGAGGAATATACAAACCCCAAAATCAGAAAAGTTGGCACGTTGTGTAAATCGTAAATAAAAA
>WMED01013932.1:0-14223 GCA_019650415.1 Pipa parva | reverse complement strand
CAAAAACTGCCCTCGACTTATACACGAGGTCGACTTATACTCGAGTATATACGGTAGGTTGAAGTACTATGGAAGGAGCGCGATGTGCCTGCGGTGACTGCTGATGCCACCACTGACCCCCTGTCAGAGGTAAAGGATGTGCCCGATGTGCCTGCTGATGCCGCCGCCGACCCTCTGCCAGAGGTAAAGGATGTGCCCGATGTGCCTGCTGTGCCTGCTGATGCCGCCACCGACCCCCTGCCAGAGGTAAAGGATGTGCCCGATTTGCCTGCTGTGCCTGCTGATGCCGCCGCCGACCCCCTGCCAGAGGTAAAGTATCCCGTACCTTATTCATATATAAGGCGCACCAGACTATAAGGCGCACTTTCTATTTCTGAGAAAATCTCAGCATTTTAAGTGCGCCTTATAGTCCAGAAAATACGGTATTGGATTTCCAAGGGGAGTCACATAGGGCATTCAGTTGCAAAGTGGCAACTTGTCCTACAGATAAATCAAATGTTAGTGTTATCTGCGTTTCAGTATTGTTTAAGTGTAATTTCCATGCACCATGTTTTATATGAGCATAAATAATACAGATGAATGTTAATGTAGCAAAATATTTCACACTAAAATGTCACCTCTATCTATTGATATATTTTGGAAAAAGTGGAAATCACTCCTTTTGAAATATGAAAAATAATCTATTTTCCAGATTTTAGGTAGAAGAAACAATATATGCAAATCCTGACGTATGCATGCAAGTCATGATGGTTATCTCTCTCTCTCTCTCTCTCTACATATAAAACAGAATAAAATGGAAGAGATCTAAATTGTCAAGCTATACAATTGTTTACAATTTATGTTCAGCCTTGCCCAAATAAAGACTTATATTTATAATCTATGTGAGTATACTTGTTGATAACAGTATACATGTTTCTAGGGAATTTTTTTAAAATCACAACTTCAGCAAAATGTTGCCTTGATAATTGGGTGAAGAATGTCAGCCAATGCTGAATTCATTAGAGAGTCTGATTTCAGTAGATACTTGTTTACAAGTTAATGTTGCTAAAACTGGGACATGACATGTATTGCACCCTGCTCATTTGGAATATGCAAGAAAATGTTATAAGTTATTCATTTGCAGTAATTCATTAAACATAAGTTTGTGTCAAAGGGATTCAAATATTTAAAACATGCAATTAAATTGCACGGTAACCTTGGAATTGCTTAGAGGAAATCTGAGGAGTCAAGTAATATTGCCTTCAGTGAGACCAAAATTCTACTTAAGATCTCCAAGATGGCCTTTTTTAACTAAAGGCTGTATTGACATACAGTTTACTTTACCCATTGTGAGAAATATTTTGTCATTTTAATTGAGATTTATAAGGGGGTTATTCACTAAAGTCCAAATTGTTGCATATACTGTAGGTGCGAATTTGCCAGATAAAGACAGGCTGCCACTGTCGCAGTTGCGTCTTTCTAATGAGAATAATGTCGAAGTCACGACTTTATTATGGGAAAATTGTTGCAATCTTAACTTTAAAAATTGTCATGACTTTACAATGGGGAAATAGTCGCAGATTTGCTATGGGAATCCGCTGTTTGTGAATTCGACAGTCGAGTTTGCACCTTAGTGAATAACCCCCCTTATAATGAAAATGTGGGGCTTCAACTCGGAACTGGGACTGGGACAGGATTGAGGAGAGGCCAAAATACTGAAAGTTGTGGTTTCCCAAATCTGAGAGGTACCGCAGAAAGCAAATTACAAGAATAATAATTAGCAGTGAGATCAAACGAAAAACAGAAGCAGTTGAAATTAGTTAGTTTCACAAATATTTCAATTGGACAGGAAGAATAAAAACAAAAAAGGCATTTCAATGCTTTGCTAAGAGCATGGCTTTTGAAGTATAATTTTAGTTCAGTCTTGGACAGGGATTGTCTGCCTGTGGCCCAAAAATGTCAAAATTGTGTTAAGAAAGGATAGACAATATTTCCATCAGTTTTAGATATATCACAACAGAGGGGGGAATTCACCAAGCTCCGAAGTGAGGTGTGTAGTGTTTGCCTCACTTCGGAAAAACTGACATGCGCATGCTGATGTCCTGCACGCGGACATCAGCATGCGCATTAAAGGGATTCCCCTCCTGGCGAGGAGACTCGAGTGCTCTCGCCGGGAGGGGAATCCCTTTAATGCGCATGCAAACAGATCCAACCCAGAGTGTGTAAGAACATTACATTATATAACTGAATGAGTATAAAGCACCCAAGCAAGTAATGTTTCCCCCCATGTACCCCCTTAAGTTAATTTATAGGATCAAAGCATATTTTATCTTTCCTTATTTTAATTGTGTCCAGTGTGTTGTATAAGAAAGGAAGGGCTGGTATAAATATGTGCAGTATATTGTCTTTTCTAAAAGAAAAAGGCAGAGTTTTCTGAATTGCAGAGTCAGATTATGGGTGCCCATCTAGGGTGAACATTTCCAATTAAAACTGTTATTTAGTCTGGTGTATCCAGAAGAAAGTCCCTCAATAAAAAAGGGGTGAAAGGATAGCATGTTTTCTATGGAACTGTGGCTGAACGGCTTAACAACAATGCTAATTTAGAAAGAATGATGGATGTTAACAAAGAATATCTGCACCTTAATTACCTGCAAGACTCTGTGCTCACCTGCAAGATACTGTGTTCAACAAAGTCACCATCTATAGTACTAGTTTACAAAGCTAAATGTACTACACATCTGTTGCTAGACTGCCCAATACAGATCACAAAGGCTAAAGAGAGAAAAAAACATCCATTGATTCAAGAGTGTCACATAATTACATGAACCACTCTTTACACTTTGCCCTCAAACGGATGCATTTTTGGAAAATGCCAAGAAAAAAAAAGAAAAAAAAAACCTGTCACAAATCCCAATGCCATCAGCTAGACATAAAGCAGGACCGGTAGTGGTCTAGGAAATAGGAATTATCACCTAATATAGCAGAACTAATGTCAGGGACATTGTTGATGTATTTGTTGAACAGGTGCAATGGCTTTCCAACAAGAGATGCAATTTTTTACGGAGTCTCAATTCCATAAATGCCCAATTTTAGATTTTAGTTTAAGAAACACAATAAACTTGGATACTTCCCATTTTGCAGTCTCTAGCGTCAAACACAGTCACTAGATTTAAATATAATAAAATAATTTCAACCAATTCTGAAAGCTACATTGAGGTTAAATGGGAATTATAGTCAAATTACATCTTTACATATACAGTACTTTACATATACAGAAACACAGTAAGTGTTTCTCCCCAGTAGTTGTTTCATGTGACACAGAATGAGTGAGTAGGCAGCACTGATAAACTCCTGCACCAGGAAATGTGTGTGTGACATGTACTGGCCAGTTTTCAAAGAAAAGGTATCCTTTCTATTTACTACTTAGCAAATGTGCACAGGTCAGCTTTCCCTCTGTAATCTCCAGCATTCCAGCTTAATTTATGTGGACAAAAGGTCAGCACACTGCTTAACCAATAGCATTCAGGCAGCTTTTTCTTTTTGTGAAGAACAGAAAAGAGAGGGAGAGGAAAATGTCAGCTCTCAGGAAAGCTAATTAAAGGAAACAAATGACAAGCATTATTTATTCCCTAAACATTTTTTTTTTTAACTATTTGTGTCAGCAACTGACTTAGTATAAAGGAGTTTTATATGTACGTATGCAATTATATAAGCACTATAGTGCCCCTTTAACATTCCAGTTCCCATCATCCCCTAAAGAACTGGAAATTCCCCTATTAATATAACGTAAAACTTCTGCTCACCAGGATCTGTATAATATGCAGAGTGCTTGAAATGTGTCTCCATCATGTTTACTCATACACCCCTATTCATCATAAAAACAAATACTATGATACGTCAATGATTTATTTCCAGCTCTAAGGGACATGTGGAGATTTAGCACTGCAAATTGATCTGAACAAAAATGTTGTAAAAAACAAATCAAAGAGCCAAGAGCAAGAGCATTTGGTTTAACTGTTCAAATAATACACTTTTTTTGGGAGACAGTTATTAATGCATGACCTAGATTCACATACATGTATGCCACATGGTCTAATCACCACTATTTTCCCCAAAAAATACTTGATGCAAAGAATTCCCATTTGACTCATTAGCATGAATAAGGTCAAAATAATTTACAGTAATTCTGTTTGCAGCACAGATGTCCTTGGTCACTTTAAGATAACAAAGCATAAAGAAAACAAAAAGTATTTAAATAAAATATGAAAGAACAGCACTATTAAAGTGTGAACAAAAATGAAAAAAAAAATATATATAAGTCGAAATGAATGCTGCTTCTTCTTGAACTCTGTGTGCCTGCATTCCTGATGGAGTTTGCGACATTAGTGACATGTTGATCCAGCTTGACGGCCGCTATGGATGAGGAAGAAATGTTTCCTATGGTAAAACAAATTAGGCCCAAGGTTTAAATGGGGTTTTCGCCTTCCTCTGGAGCAAAAATGGAATACTAAATTATTTACTTATAGTATAAACCTGATATACCTGTGTCTTTCTTCAACCTTGCTAACTATGTACAGTAACTACTCAGTATGTGGTTTTAATATAATGGGACACAATTCACTTTGTTAAAACTTGGGTTTTCACTGATAAAAAAATGCCAGTTTGTTTACCACTATTTCACTGCTTGAAAATGAGATAGCAGGCAGTTTTACAGGTAAACCATCTGTGGCCATATTTTCAAGTGGTATAAAAATCGATTATGTATAAACAAATGAGTAAATCGTTTGGCTTTAGGAAAAATAAATAAGCAATTCTACTTCTAAGAAACAAGCCCAAATATTTTACAGCTACTATAATATTAGGTCATTTAAATTCCTTGAACCCTTTAAAAATCTACTATTTTAAGTTGGCAATTTAATATACTGTATACTGTATGTATTAACAGTTTAGTGAGCAATAACGATAAACAAGCTACCAAACATCAATATGGCATAAAATTGAAACATTTCTTGTGGAAATGAGAAGACTTTCAGTTATTAGCAAATGGTGGCAGGATTTGTCATTCACATTAAGTCAACCACATGTGACCTGAAAGCAACATGATCAAACATATATACTGTATACCCAAGGATACTTCTGCAGAGAAGAAACATTTTTGGGTATAATGTGCCAGAGCCTGCAATGGATAAAGGGGTTTATTAGTCCAAACAGTGGCGTTAAATTCATAATTCACATCCATTTGCCACTTCCTGAACTTTACATAATCCTCTGCAATGTGATGAATTCGCAAACCAATTGAGACGCTTGCGGTTTTGATCTGATGGAGCCCTTCCCATCACTCTGTGTGTGCTGCCTAGATAATTAGGTTAGTCACCAAGCATCGGAGTCTGTCATGTCAATTTGCCAAGGCATACTGTGAAGAATTTGCCAGTTTTACATGGGGATATTGCTCCCACTGTCTAATGAATACACCTCACTATGCAATAAAACGCGCTGGACGCTGTTCACTTCCTCACTATAGTAACCCACCACTTACTGAATAAATAGTAGAGAATTCATAACTATCAGAGCAAAACCACCTGAAGTAACGAGAATTCACTTTGACAGTTGATTTCTTACTTTGATGAATAAGTCCCTTAAGTGTCTGGTTTGTAGCAAGGACCACAAAGGAAAAGGGCAGTCAAACGAACTTCAGTTATTTTTTGTGACATATTACTGACATCACAATAGACGAGGTAGTCTTTGGATCTTCTTATTTTGCAAACTAACATAAAGGCAATATAAAATGAAAACTTTTTTTTGATATGTATTATTATGCCATTTTTGTATTGTTTTTATTCTGTTCTGAGTCAGAATAAGTCAAAATAAGAACTGACGTCACTGCTCTTCACTGGAGGAATTCTCCTCACTCCGCATGACTTCTCATCCTTCTTTTGTGTGGCTGACTACGCTGCACAACGCATGCGACGGTATCTGTCGCTTTCCGCCTCTTCATGATTAAGAAGAAGTAATTTCGCAACTTCATAATCATATTGCACGGAGTCACTATGCAAGGCGAATTCGGACTTTATTGAATGACCCCCTAAATGCATAGCGTGCAGTAAAAAATATAACTTATACTGTCTACGGTTTAGTGACTGGAGAGAGGAATTCTAAGAATTCTAAGAAGTATTTTTAATATTCAAGTGCTGAACCTCACATTTGTGATTTGACTTTGTCACACAAATCTTTAGTTCCCTGCATAATTTAGTCTGTGTTCAGTTAGTGTGGCCTAAGGCACCAAGCCTTAATAACAATAGTACAAAGCACTCTGCTGCTCAGGTAAAAACATAAATGGTGTCATTTTATTCAATTACAATAAAAGGGGTTGCATTACATTTCTAAACTGTGTATATACAACAGGTATCTATACCCCTGCCCTATCTATAGCAAATGCTTTATGGAAAACACTGTTTCAGCTATTCCGGCCATATGTGGCTTTTTATAGTTTTGTCACTTGTAGAAGCATTTTTCACTAGTTTAGTTGTTTCTGGATGTTTCTTACACTGCAAAAACGACAAGGCCACCAGCTACAACATGTATTTCAGCTGCAGAGAGCACACTGACATTTTCCTTTAGTCAGCAATGATGCACTGTACAACGGAACCTGACTTCATTTGCTTGTACAACTCTAATTTTGAATTGCTGTCAAAACAAAAAAGCAAAGCCAACAAAAATGAATCAGATTATAGCGTAATGCATTTTTTAAATTCCTTTTATACCTAAACATTTATTGCCTTACTTAGCAAATCCTAAGGCATGTAACAAAAAGGCAATCATGCTAAAATAACCACTTTTCTAATTCACTTGTATTGACGGTTTATCCTTGATAATGATCATTTTATTATTCAGTTGATTCTTTCTACCCTACACTGGCAGAGTAGAAAAGAAAATAGGTAGCCCTACTCTGCCAACTGGGAGGATTCTGCAGTGAGCTACTGATGTGCTGTTCTGTTCCCTGAAGGCCTAGAATTGAGTAAGGTTACTCCAATCTCCTTAAGGACTTGTGCCAAATAGGGAAGAAGCAGGAAAAGTTATCAATAAACAATTCGCAGAAAGCAAAATAAAGAAAGAAAGGCTGTTTCTCCCCAAGCTGTGAAGTCAATGCTTCATTGTGTAATGTTAGCCTAAGCACTACAGGCTGGAAGAGGTTGATCCGAAGAGCAAAGTCAGGCCAAAAATATCAAGTGTTTCAAAGAAACAAATAATTCAAAGGGTGATTGGGTCAGTGCTAGACATGCTGTATAGCTACTGTATAAATTTTTGCTAAATGTAACTCAGTTCCTATAAACTTACACTGTGTGCTTCTTACTAAAGACCACCCAATAAATGCTGCCCTAGGGCAGGGGTCGGAAAAGTGCAGCTCGCTAGTCACATGTGGCTCTTTAGCCACCTTGTTGTGGCTCAGAGTACACCTCTAAAACCTGCCCATGACCTCCGGCGCCTCTCCTGATTGGCCATCGGCAGGTCATGTGGTCAGGAGAGTACGCTCCTCCCCCTTTACAACTCACAAAAAAAAATTTCTGCTGGAGGAGGAATGGCTCCCTCCTCATGTAAGTTTGCTGACCCCTGCTCTAGGGGATAGGTTTTAGATTATGAAAAGGGGGTTCTAGTCTGGTCTAAACCAGAAGTGCCATGAAGCTTTCACAGCATCCCTTTAAAATGTGACTTATATATGCATGGGCCTATAGGAAGCTCAGATGGTAGGGTGCCTCTCTCCTACTTAGGGACACAGGTAGAGGAATACTAATTAATTCTAATAATTTCCAACTAAAAAGAATTTTAACATTCAAATTTATAACCTGACATTTGTGATTTTACTTTGTCGCTAAATATGCATGTTTACTGCATTATTTAGTCTGTGTTATGCACTTAGTGGGTGTGGCCTCATCTTTACTACGATGACCTAGTTAAGCATTTACTGGGAGAATGCAGTCTACCTTTTGGACAATTCTACTTTAAAAACTGTATAAAGAATGAATATATCTGCTGTTTTTTCTTTGGATAACTAATACCTTCAGCACGTGAACCAAGTCTTATATTCTTGTTTGGCTTTTACTATCCCTAATTGTCTACTTCACTCTTATCAAGATAAAGTGCACTCAGGGGTCCCTCTAGTGTCTGCAACGTACAGTTTTTTTCTTTCTCTAATTTAAATCTATGACCCCCAGTTCTACTCTGCAGCAGTGGTAATATCTAGTTTTAGAAACCATGAAGTATAATGTGGCATTCGTTACTATGATCAACGGGTCATTTTAAATAAAATTATTACATATGATAGCTCGAGAGCAATTTAACACTAGCTGACAACCCAAAATAACAAAATGCTTTTTTTTTTTTGCCATATTGTTTTTGTGGATGCCAGCTCTTATGTGACATCCCTGATGCCAAAAAAGCAGTGTTAGATGTTTATGTACTGCCATTGGCTTTGATTTGATTGAAGGAATCTGCTTCATTATAAATGCAACATGTAAATATTCCTTTGTGTATTGCATTTAGCTACCGTCCACAATACTGGGAAAATGTGCAAGGTGTGATATATTGTTTCTTTTAAAAAAAAAAGATCTAATTAATCTCTCATGTATTAAGCACAATCTGCAGCACAAGCAAATGGCATAGAATATAACCTGTAGTATAGTAAGTGGCATGGGTAAAAGATGAAATATCTAAGCCTAGAGGCTATATTTTCCAAGCTTATACACGCACATGAATACACTCTCATGCCACAGTTTTAAGACCGTAATCTTCATGACATAAGATTTAATTGTGGAAATATATAAAAAGCTAAGCAAGCCTGCTCTGTTTCTGTTTGCAGAAGGAGAATGCCAGAGATAGCGTGTGAACGCAGCAGAGTATGAAAATAATAAGGCTTTTTCTTGCTTCATTCTCGAGTGAACATGTCAAATTCTCGTCTTCTAAGTGCCCTAGAAGAACACAGGAGACCATGCGTAGTATGCAGGCTTTGTTAATGTGATGTCTCAGGAAGTAAAATGTGCTCTAGAAATACCACCAGTGCAGAAGTTGCCCGAATTAAAGGCAGGTAGTCCGGACTACTAAAACTAAGTGGTTTGTCTTTTTTTTTTTTAACCATTTAGAGCAATGCTAAAGGTGATACCCTTTGATGCACCACAGGCATCTACAGCTTAGTAAGTCTGAGCATTCATAAACCAAATTCAAGTGTGTGGATAACAAGTCTGAAAAACTAAAACTAATGATCAAAGCAGCCACCCTGAGTAGATATCTAGGATGTGCCACCTTTAATGATCACATATATAGTAATTGGCTTAAATGTATACTCTCCTAGTTATTAATTTAACTGTCACAAAAATTAATAAATCCTCGATGTATTTCATCTACTAAGTAAGATACTAATAATGCCTTGTAAGTCTTCCATTACTGTGAGGTAATGTCGTAGCCATTCTTAACTAGGATTTTACAAATTGTCTCCTCTATCCTGCTCCACAGTTGCTTGAGCAGCTTGTCACTTGATGGAGAATACTGCTATAACATCTCTTCAATATTCCCGAAAGGTGCTCAAAAAGGTCAATACAGCATTTTCACCTTGTGAAGGGTCAAGGAAGCGTTTGTGGGTCATTGTGTACAAATCATCCCATTCTTCTCCCCCCTGAATGTGAACGTGTTGCTGCTTCACCCTTGGCTGCCATGTTTGTTTGCGCATTGCATTCCATTTCTATGAAGGATGTGTCTTATTATGCGTGATGAAAAACAGTTTGGCCTGCAGCAGCTTTTGCCAACTCTGAGACAATTGCTTGGTGATTCATCTGAACTTTTGCTACTCTGGGACATAGGCAGGGGGATTGGAGAGAGGAATTCTAAGAAGTCTTTTTAATATTCAAGTGTTGAACCTCCCATTTGTGATTTCACTTTGTCACACAAATATTTAGTTCCCTGCATAATTTAGTCTGTGTTCAGTTTGTAAGTGTGGCCGAAGGCACCAAGCATACTGTACCTATAAGCACTTGAGATATAAATCTAGCACTGGCTTTGGCAGTCCTCAGTTATTAACAATAGGACAGCACAAATATGCTTAATGATGGGGGAAAATCTCCTTCTGCACACAAAATTAGTTAATAGAAACAACAATGCTGCATTGTTCATGTTTATATTCATTGTTATTGAGAACATGCAGGTTCAGGACTTTACACATGGCTGTTGGAGTTGTATTCTTCTGCAAGACAATGAAGCTTGAAGTAACTGGTTGGGGGTCCAGTATATAGAGTCTAAACACTAAATAACAGAGATTGTCATCTTTTCCGTCCAGAAGCAGAAGGAGTATTTAGCCATTCTATCATCATATGAGCACAAAAAAAGTGCCAGTCTTTAATAAAATATCACAAGACCATTATAAGAATCTGCTGGTGAATTATTGCATATGGTGTATGATGTCCTATATATACATTTCATTCATAAATTCTGGAAAGTCACCAAATATGCCATATGCTTCAAACAGATTTTTTATTTTGCAGTGATGTCATAACTGTGATGATGTAATACTCTGTTTTTAGTCACACATCAAAAACTGCATGTGTCAAAACAGTGTGAAATCAGCTTAAAGGTCTCAACGTGACTTTTGCTACACATAAGGGCTTAATTTATCTAAGTGAGAATTTGACTGTCGAAGTGAATTCTCGTCACTACGGACTGCTACACTCCAATAGTAACAAATTTTCTACGCCTAATTTACTAAACAGTGGATTACCATAGAAAAGAAGCGAATATGTCAGTAGCCATTGCTTTCTTATTGTGGCAGTCTGACATTAGCAGCCCTGCCATCAGCCCCCTAATTTGTCACTTAGATCTGGCAAAGAACAACTGGCGAATGCGACACTTGTCGAATTTGCAACTGTGACAGATTCCAACACTTAATGAACAGGAGAATTACATGTGCACACTTACGCAAAGTGTTGCAAAAGAGCTTCATAAATCCCGCAACTGTTGCAAGTGTCTGAATTGCTTGTAAATTTGTCATATTACAAAGTTTTGCTGAATACGCGATGAACAAGAAGTGGTGAATAAATGTGAATTTGGACCTTTACACAACTATAGGACTTTCAAGAATAAACCCCTCTAGAGAGTCCAAGAGGAGTGCAGAGTGGTTAATTCCATATTTAGAGGGGAATTCAGGATAGTCCGAAGTGAGGTGCGGAGTGTTCGCCTCACATCAGACTGACTGATCTGCGCTCGCTGATGTCCTGCACGCGGGCTTCAGCGAGCGCATTAAAGGGATTCCAGTCTCGGCGAGAGAAAAAGAGTTGCCTCGCCGAGACTGGAATCCCTTTAATGCGCTCGCTGATGTCTGCGTGCAGAACATCAGTGAGCGCAGATCAGTCAGTCTGAAGTGAGGCGAACACTCCGCACCTCACTTCAGACTATCCTGAATTCCCCCCCTAGTAAGGCATGCCACAACTTTACATAACTACTTACTCCACCAATGTATTTATTATCTGCAGAGTTAAAAATTATTTTCTAAAGAGAAATAACGGATAAGTGAGATGTAAGTGAGCATTATGTTTCACATATTTCCCATTACAAATAAAACAAAAGCTTAAAAAGCAAATTCTAGAAACATGCAGCTCTTGCCATTCTCACTAGGCTTATACTGACACCCACTGCTGAAAATCAATATCAAAAATATGAACTGTGAATATGATTACAAATATTATCAAAATTGCCATTTACTGTTATGATTGCTTAAAAAGTTTTCTTTGACACGTATGACAGATCAAACATAGGACAGCAGAGTACGTTAATGCAATGTACCGTAGGACATGTACGCTTCATTATAAAGACACAGGTACTGATCCAGAATGATTAAGCTTGGAAAGTATTTAAACATATTGTAAATGAAAACTGCTTATTGAAACAAATGCACATAATTCATCTCCATATAAGCGTGAGTCTTTAAGGTTATTATATTTCTAGACATTTAACAGTCAGGATGACCACCATAAAAATGATTTTGGCAAATGAAATTATTACTGCTGTTCTGAACAATGTACAGTGGATAAGAAATAAATGATCACATTTGTGTTCTAACAAAACTAACCCTTCATATTGAAGGTAAACATGCAACTTTGATACTATACAGCGAATATGTTAAAAGGTTACTGAAGTGTCAGTTGGCATCAAGCCTATTCTTTGTTATAAATCTTTAAGCATAGTCTGGCTGCCAACGAAATGTATTTAGGATGCCAGCCTGATGGTGTTTTAGTTAGCCTTTAGCTGACATATGCAACCTTTACATTTTTTTTTTTACAATAATTGTCCAGATACCAGCATATCTGTATTGAATGATAAACAAAATTAGATCCCAAAGAATGAAATATATTCTCTGGAATAAGCAATTAGTGAACAACCATGGTTATGTACCTGGCTATTTATCACTCTACATATTTCACTGTCATCTGGGGGAAGTGAGTATATTGGGAGCAAGACCTAAGGCTAAGTGCAGTACTCAGTATAGCCATATCTCTTAAGATTTATAATGATCATGCTAAAAAGAAAAGATATCCGGTTTCTAGGCCTTCCCATGAACCACATGACTGATTCCTCTCTCTCTCTCTCTCTCTCTCTCTTTATATATATATATACATAATATATTTAAAAAATCCCAATTGACATAAAATACACCCATATAAAAATGAGTTTTCATTATCATTCTGTTTTCCATTCAATTCCATATTTAAAATATCCCATTGTTTAGTGCAGCAGGTGCCCTAGTTTGTGGTCCAATGAGAAACTTCAATTGAACACTTGTTGAGAATGTGCTACACACATATATTTAAGCATGATGGACAAAGATGTGAAGCAAGGTATCAGTGACATCATAAAGATGTTGCCTAGCTGCTGCTATGACTACAGAATGCCACAATAACATCACTACAGGTAATTTATTTCTTGAGAAAGCATTCCTGTTTAATGGAATCGCTTTTTTTTCTAGTACATCCACCTTTATATTTTTGTTTTAAATTCATGAAATCATTTGTTTTATCTGTAGACAATTGAGCAATTTATCATGTTTTATATTACTGCTTTTTTTCCCTGCAATATATTATATATGTATAGTGTTTAAGCATTCTATATTCATTCAATGAAGCTGGCCATGAAACATGCAAATCAAAGCTAATACTGCTAGTAAAGAAATCCTGTTTGTAAAAATAAGAATTTCCTTGCAACTGTGACATTAATCCGCTTAAAACAATGACTTTTCATCGCGATTACACATGTTAAATTAGTTGATCAATGCACTTACAGTAAATCAATCTTTCAGTCTGTACAGGGGGAAATTTATCAAGGTCATTTCGACCTGTTGTTTTTGATTCGTTTCACCACATTTTGCCAAGTTTTCAGAAGGTGGGGTTTTTTAGGTTTATATAAATGGGAAGAAGTAAGAGAATAAGCTAAGTCTCAGTCTAATCTGCTAAATTAAAAGAGGATGGAGAAGTGCTCTAATTAAAAACAGTCAATTTGTTTACCAAATGGCAAGAAACAGCTGTAAAAGACTCTTCGGGATTATTCCTCAAAGTCCAAACTGTCGTGTAAATGTCTGTATTCGAAACCAATTCTGGCGCTTACTCCAGTCATGGACTTACAGATCTCTTTGCGTCAATTTGAATGCGCATGCACAGGAAATTTAGCTATTCAGCATGCGACGGATTTTGTCGAAGGGGCGGATTCTGCAGGGCATGCTGTTCCGAATTCACCTGTCTGCCTTTGCCGGAGTGGCGAATTGAGGGGTTTGATGGCAGGGCCACAGTGTTGTGTAAGGCAACTATTAATTCAAAAGTAACAATAGCAACTGCGACTAAATTATTCTACTATTAAACATGAACTAGGAGCAAGGTGACATATAAAAATAAGTATTTTTCATTTACTTATCATTATTGGGATATGATGAGACTGACATCACTGCCCTTCACTGAAGGTATTCTCCTCACTCCGCATGACTTTTCATCCTACTATTATGATACTGACTATGATGCGCAACACATGCAATGGCATCTGTCACTCTCCGCTGCTTTACAAATAAGGAGAAGTGAATTCGCAACTTCCTGATCATATTGACATGAACAAATGCGGAGATACTATGCAAGACGAATTCGGACTTTGATGAATAATCCCCGAACATGCTTAGGATTGTAGCTATGACTGCATTTTATATATATATATATTATACAGTTTATT
>WMED01013931.1:0-14224 GCA_019650415.1 Pipa parva | reverse complement strand
GATTTTAAATGCTTTTTTTAACCTAAATTTCTCGACTTATACACGAGTATATACGGTAGGTTCACACTAGCGTATTATGCGTAGCGCATCATACACTAGTGTGAAAAAAAATAGAAAAATACACTCCAGTGTATTTTTCTATTGTACTTACCAGCAACAGTGTGATCGCTCCCTCAGCATTCATAGCTCTTCCTATTTGGTTACATTTTGTGCGCGGCATATCATACGCCGGCCAAAATGCGACACTTGGCGTATGTGCGCCATACACTATCTTGTCTGGAACTGGGTAAGTGCCATAGGCTTTCATTGAGCCATATTTTTTTTTCCACACTAACGTATGATGAGCTGCGCACAATACACTAGTGTGAACCTAGCCTTACTACTGAAATCACTAACTGCAATGGAATTAACCATACCAGTTGTTTTTAACCTATAATCTGGGAATTGTCTGTCATTACAACCAATGTAAATGCATATGCTGCTCCTTTTAACTAAGAGATAACTGTCTACATGGATTTCAGCTGTAAATACAAAAGCTGCGTGTGTGTGGGGTGTAAGTCATAACCTGGGAATTGTCCATTATGCTTAAAATTGTCTCCCACTGAATTGATTATAAACACAAGTTATACTTTTTTAGCCATTAGCTGGGATTGAAATTATATACCATATTTTTTGCTCCATAAGACGCACCTGACCATAAGACACACCTAGAATTTTAAGGAGGAAAATAAGAAAAAAAAATTCTGAACCAAATGGTGTGCTAAAATATTTAAAGGGGAACTAAAGTCAGAGATAAAATTAATAAATATTCTATAAAATATACCTGGCACTAGCTGGGAAGTCCTAACTGTCACGGGGATTGGAGCAGCTGCTCCATTCACCATGACAGTTAGGGCTTCCCAGCTAGTGCCAGGTACATTTTATAGTATATGTATGGTGACATCAAAGTCCAACAATATGCTGCTTTCTTAATCAAGGGTTTTTCACAATCCTCTCTGATTAAGAAAGCAGTATATTGTTGGACTTTGATGTCACCATACATACACTAAAAAAGTTTTATTTACTTTATATCATTTTATATTGTTTATATTTATTTGCGCTGTATCATTCTTATTGAAATTGTATATACATTTTATAGTATATTTATCAATTTCATCTCTGCCTTTAGTTCCCCTTTAATAAAATATATCACTTCTCTCCCGCCTGCCCTCGGGTCATTCCTCCCCTGCCTGCCTGCCCTCCTGCCATCTTTCCCAACCCATCCTGCCTGTCACGGGCAGAGTGTGGACCCTCTGTACCACCTTGGGGTTTGACTTAGGTACACTGCGGGGAGCAGAGTCTAAGGAGTCCCTGGTCTTCGCCTTTAACCTCCGCAAGGAGCTACTGGTCTTAGCTGCGAGGAACCCCCAGGTCGCGACCCCCAAGCGTACCCCCCTTAGATAGTTGCTGGCACTGGAGCGATGACTGTAACAAGCAACAGGATACAATACTTGGAGAGCAGGTATACTTGGAACAACAAAAACAGTGCAGGTACTGTCACTTTAATAAGTTATATAAGAGTCACCAGGAAACAGGCACTGGAACAACAGTGTAATAATTGAAACAAATAGCAGGCTTGTGTAGAACCAGAGAAGAGTAATACCAGGAACTATAAAGGACCTAACTAGCTGGAAGCTTAGGCACTGAGTGCCCAAGCTGTCCAGCTTTTAAATCTCCCGCTGCGTCCTGATGCACTGGGAGCACTCCCGACACGCACGTGTCATGGGAGCGCGCCGGCAGCTTGCACGCTGCCGGCAATGCCTAAATGACTGCCAGGTGCGGCTCATGCATCTAAAGACAGCGCGCCCGAGTCCCCCTGCCAGATAACAGATGGCGGCAGCGCAGACCGTCACACTGCCATTCTTTCCCATGCCTGCCCTCCCTCTCATCCCTCCTTGCCTTCCTGCCATTCCTCCCCAGCTTGTGTGCCCTCCTGTCATTCCTCCCCTGCCTGCCTGCCCTCTCTCCCATCCATCCTGCCATTCTTTCCCATGCCTGCCTTCCCTCTTGCCATCTCTCTCATCCCTCCCTGCCTGCCTTCCTGCCATTCCTCACCAACCTGTGTGCCCTCCTGCCATTCCTTCCCTGCCTACCCTCCCCATGGCTGCCCTCCTGCCATCTCTCCCCATTTCTGCCCTCCCTCCTGTCCCCCTTCTTCTGCCTGTCCCCCTTCTGACATTACTCCAGCTTTCAGCGATGCGCTTCCTCTACTGCCGGCAAGACCCGAAGCATTCAAGGAATGCTGTTGCATTCCACTTACTTCAGTATGGTGAAGCGATTAGAGGAAGCGCATCGCTGGAACGCTGGAGGAGGTGATTCATCCATTTTCTTAAGCTTCTGCGTGGCGCCTGGAGGAGGGGGCTGTCTTACCGGCAACCCCCCCCCCTTCCCTATGCTCTGCAGCAGCTGAAAAAAATTAGCATTCGCTCCATAAGACGCAAGGGCATTTTCCCCCAACAATTGGGGGGGGGAAAGTGCGTCTTATGGAGCAAAAAATATGGTATTTAAATCATAAGCCCAAAAATTCCATGATTTATCATGGTTCTAAGCAACAAGCTTTCATTTAAAACATTTCTAGACCACAAAGTAATGTATTCTAACCATTGTCTTCTGCTTTTGCAAAAGGAAGTGACTGACAAAGAAAATAAAACACAAAGCTCCTTTTTAATTGCCTGGAGGGTACAAATGAAAAGGACATGCTTAGTAAGATGGTAGATATTGCTTACTGGACCTATCTGAGAACTGCAACAATTCATGAAAAATAATGGGATAGATTCAAAGCAGAGTTGGAGTTTCACAAAACTCTGGGTGTCGGGGTCCAAAGCATCCCTAAAATTAGGGTTTTCATCCTCTGAAAAACATTTTTACTGACTTTTTTATTTTTTAAATACTGAAACCTGAAACCTAATAATTAGACATAAGGGATTTCCAACGTAACAATTGCTCAAACACTGCAGGCAATGTTTTGTGTGTAATTAAGAGGTATAGCACTTCATCATGTATTTACTGAGCAGGACTTTTTGCAGATGAAATTTTGGCACACACAACTTTAGTACAGTCACCAACATTGCAGCTACCATGGTTTTGCTTTAGTGATGATCTATGCTTTGGGAAATTCATACCCCCACAGTCCAGATATCTAGAATATCTTATCAAGAATTCAAGGTAGGAACTCTAGAGTGTCTGTGTTTAGTGGCCAGGCCCACTAGTGATTCTGAAATAGAAAGCAGTAGCACTAGTTAATGAATACAATAGATTTTTAATGGGATACATTGCTTTGAAGGTGCGATTGCAATGCTATTTATTGGTTGCCTTGATCTCATTGCCACTAGAGATTCCAGATTATGAACACAAGTGCACATCACTAGGGACTACTTTAAGGGCAGGATTAAACCACTGGGAAGGCTGCACAGATATCAACTACCAGCACTGAAAGACTGTACGGACCAACTTTACTGACTAGTAAGTAGGAAAATCTTTATGTCTGATTGTATTCATTTTTTTCAAATACATTTACATATTGGGTTTAATGTCCCTTTAACTCTCATTCATGAACTAATATTCATGGACTGCAAGGCACTTTTTTCTGCAGTAAAATAGCAAAACATTGAAACAAAAATAAAAACACAAATGATTTGCTTTCTAAAAGCCAGATCAGATACCCTTCATGACTGAAATGCCTTATCATTTCTTCCCACCCCAAACTTTATAGTATTTTTTTTTTTTTTTTTTTTAAACAATGAATCTCTGTTGCTGGGTTGGGAAATTGTTCTGTCTGTTAATATGCAAGTTTTAGGTGTGTAGGCATATCAATATAAATGTAGTTTTAAGGGCAAGAGTTTAATCTACAGTGACACTTGCATACCTGTTGTCAGTTTTATAGACACTAAAATTGGTGTGTGATGAATAATAGCCTGAAGTGACTGCATACTACAGATTAAAGAGACAGTAAATTCTTAGAAAGTATGCAGGCATGGTAATTACCCAACTAGTATTTTAACTTGCCCATTTATCAGGCATGGTAAGGTACTTGGAATCCATCTTGTGATTTTATGAGAAATCTTTGCTGAATAGGTAGTATGTAATTGCTGCAACTTTACACATCTATGGGATTTGCACAATTTTGCAAATTTGCACAAAGGTTGCAGTCTACTTAAAATAATCAGATCATACTGGAAGAAAAAAAAATTCCATATCCACATTCTGATGGTAGTGAATACTTGTACTGTGTTTTTTCACATGCGCAGTGCGGTGGCTGAGTGATTAGCACTGGTACCTTACAACGCTGAGTTCTGGGTTCAGTGCCACCCTGGGCTTAATTTGCATGGAGTTTGTATGCACTTTTGATGAATAAATACATAGATAGAAGCAGAGAAACACACATACCCCAATTACTTAGCTGAAGCACCACCACAACTGCTTCCAGTTCTGTCATTGTGTTTCACAGCAGGAAAAAAAAAACATTTTCTTGTGATAAAATGCCTGGTGACAGAACTAGGAGTAGTTAACTGTGGTTCTTATTGAACAAACTCTGCAATGGGGGCAAATACGCGTCTAATTTGGTAGACTACGATAGTTGCAATCTTACTGAGCACTTTGCATTACTCTTTGAATGTGCATGCATAGGTACAGTGGTACCTCGGTTTTCAAACGACTTGGATTTCAAACAAATTGGTTTTCAACCACGAAATTCGAGAAAATTTTGTCTTGGAATCTGAACAAATATTTGGAACTCAAACACCCGAGATGAGCAGAATGGCATTCGCAGCATCAATACAAGTCAATCTGTGATTGGATTTCTTATGGGATAAATTGTTTTGGTTCTCAACCAAATTTGGTTCTCAACTGCACTTCCAGAACGAATTGTGGTTGAGAACCAAGGTATCACTGTACTTCAATTGAGCAAGCAACAGAGTTTGTCGAAGGAGAAAATTTGAGTAGATGTACGGCTCCATATTTACCCATTTCATTTCACCTAGTGATGAATTGGGGGTTGATTGCAGGGCTCCAGCACTGCGCAAGGCAACAGTTCATTCAAAAGTGACCATAAACACTGGGATCAATGACAATATGACCTAGGAACAAGGTGACATAGAAAAAGATGTATTATTCACTTATATACAGGTAGGGATATGGTAAGGATGATGTCACTATACTTTACTGGAGAAATTGACATCAATTTGCATGACTTTGCACCTTAATTCGAATGACTACGCCACACAATGTATTAGACGCTGCCTGCTTGTTTGACAAGTCTAACTGGTGCTTCATGACTAGGGAGAAGTGAAGTTGTGACTATTTGTGACTCGAATTGTAGCAAGGTGAATTTGACAATAAGGCCCTAAGTCCCTTACCCTTTGGTTCTGAGCTACATGAGGGAACAGAAAGTTGTTGAGGGTGATCAATCTTTCCTAATTTCCAACCTCTACGAGTTTTGTGGTAAAGCCAGTGGCATCAGAACAAGAACTGTAGAACATTGATGGATCAATACTATTAGGCTATAAATGACAAGCCCTAAGGATTATTTCATAGCAATTGTGATTATATCAGTTCCAAATAAGAATGCTGACTTCAACAAGATAAACCCAGAACATGACTAGAGCAAAGGAATGGTTCAGCAGTTCAAACCGTTTGATGGAATGCTGACTTGTATAGATCTGGGTTCAGTTACAGGCACTTTCTTAGGAAAAATCACTATAGTGCTTTATTAGACTGAAAGCTGGCAAGAGGACGCATTTTGTCTTAGTGACTCTGTGTAAATAGTTTCTGTGGTGTAAAATAGGGATTAAGGTAATAATAATTTTGTTACTCCTCAGTAGACCAGTGAACATCTATGACACTAATGTCTGGTCATTCATGAAAGAGTCAGGAAAGAGGAAAAAAAACTGCTATTTTAAATTTTAAATAATGTGGCACCAAGCACCTGTGCAGCGGACACTTATGGGGGAATTCACGATAGTCCGAAGTGAGGTGCGGAGTGTTTGCCTCACTTCGGACTGACTGATATGCACTCGCTAATGTCCTGCACGCGGACATCAGCGAGTGCATTAAAGGGATTCCAGTCTCGGCGAGGCAAATCTTATGGTCTCGCCGAGACTGGAATCCCTTTAAGTCAGTCAGTCTGAAGTGAGGCGAACACTACGCACCTCACTTTGGACTATCGTGAATTCCCTCCTTAGCTGGAATCTTATTTGGAAGGTCAGCTGTCTCTCTCTGTGTGCCATTGATCCTGCTGCCCCCTCCCCCCTGTAGAGAGCTGGGAACCCTACCGTGCCCAGTGTGATCAAACTGCACCACATACCAGCTGACACAACAGCCAGATGGGCTCTGATTCATGGTGCTGCAGGGGCAGGCAGAAGTAAATTTGAAAAGGCCACCTCATAAGCAGAAACTAGCACACCGGCTAGTGTAGTCAATGAGAAATGTTTGCAACAAAAACACTTGTTTTTATACTTGACACAAGTTAGGTAAATAGGTATTAGGTCATGCTACAATTGGCTATAAAAGGAGCATTCAGAAAGTGATCAGTTTATGAGCAAGTATGGACAAGGTTTACCACTGTGCAAAAATGTATTGGCAAATGATCCAACAGTTTGAGAATATTTTTCAACACATGAGCACAGGGCATTAATCTAGTATTGATTGATCTGGTGTAATCTTGTCATCAACAGTGGTATTGGGAAGGAATTTTTCCCTGCAATGCTGAATTAACAGCTGGCCTTCAGGAGATTTTCTCCTTCCTTGTGGATCAACATGGAGATGGAGATGCAAAGGTTGACCTTGAAAGACTTTTAGGTTTTCCTTCAACCATACAAACTGTTACTTTTTCTGGTTAAAAAAAAACAAAACATTTTTTAAATGTGCAAATTTTTGTTTTAGTTAATTTTTTGTTCTTTGTCTCTTCACAATCAAAATAAACATTATAAACAAGGCTTTACTGGTTACAGCCAAAATGTGCTGAACCAAAAAAAAAAAAAAAAAAACCTAGATGCAGATAAACATAGAGAGCTTGAGCTTTGGATATAGACACTGAAATACTTTAACTGGCATTTATGTGACCCCCTATTGCAGCTGTTGTGTTGTACCATGTGCTACCTGCATTCTGCATCCCCATTGGCCAAAATTTCTGACAATAGTGACACAAAATGCAGGGAACACAGTGAAGGGGGCCTGGGATCTAAGGGTTAATATTTTTGAGGTATTTGACAGGGTCTATGGAGCTGGGAATAAAAGGGGAATTGAAGAACAATGTGTTCAAGGTTTTTCTAGCCAAATGTAAATGTCCATTCTTTGTCTATAATCAGTATTTTCTCAGGATGACATCAGTATCTGCATCTTGCTTGAATAGTCTCAATTCTTATATTTTGTTAACTAGTTTCTACTCCTACAAAATTCCTGTCTGTTATACAAAATATTACAACCAGTAATAGATACAACACAACTCCCCTCTATGCAGAAATGGTCCAAAACATTAAACAAAAATTTTACGAAAGAACAATCAAATAATATTCTATACAATATAACACATTCTTCAAGATGCACCAGAATAAAAGAAATGAACTACAAAATATTAACCCACTGGTACCACACACCAGAAAAACTACATAAAATGTTCCCAGGAGCCAACAACCAATGCTGGAGATGTAAAGAAGAAATTGGAACCCTTTATTACATCTTCTGGAGCTGTCCAAAATTACAAACATACTGACAAACAGTAATACATATCACCACACAAGTTTCAGGTATAGAAATACCATCAGACCCATCATATATACTACTATACCAAACCACGGAATCAAGAAAAAGCTTCTGCAATTCCCTAAAATTACAAATGCTGAACGCAGCCAAAATCGTCATAGCCAGACACTGAAAAAGCGATATCACACCACCCATCTCAAAATGGCTACAGAAAATAGGCGAATTAGAAAAATTAGAAGAACTTTCAACGCATGACCATAACCAGAAGATGGAACAACAAATAACCTGGTTACCCTGGAACATGTTCACAGAAACAGGAGAATACAGAATAATGAATGAAGAATGACTCGTGAAACCTCGTTACTACCCCCCGACCCCAACCCCCCCTCACCCTACCCAATACCAAAACTAATATCAGACGAGACAGACGCAAGGTAACTACCAAAGAGTATAAGCTGAGACTATAACATGTCTTAACAAAAAGAAATGTGCAAAAAAAAAAAAAAATGTTTAAAAATGTTTTATTTCCAAATACAACTGTTATTATGTTACAAAGTTTGAAAAACCAATAAAAAAAAAAAAAAAAAAAAAATCCTGTCTGTAATCAGTTTTTATTTCCAAGAGTTAGGTTTGCCAATTAATTTCTATTCCTCAATCTCGCGTAGCTTAGTTATGGGGTCTGCATATTTTAGACCCTCGACTGTAATTGGATGGATTTAGGGAGGGGTGGAGTATTCCCTCCTGAACTGTATAAGAATTATGCACTTGTAAAAATAAAGCAGAGTTTTTTGTATGATAACGCAAGACGGGTTGTTTGTTTTTTCATGGCGGCTCATACAGCTCCCACATTTTGATGCATGAAAGAGGCGGATAATATTTTCTTAAAACTGGGACCATGGTTTAAAGGAGAGGGTACTAGGTACAAGGGTTAAGGTGACCCAACACACAGCACTAAGAGTAGTTGTGACAGGTGTGCTTTAAATGGATTAAATTGGTTGACATGCAAGAGAGTTTATTGGCAATTCCAAGTATAAACCCATAGTTCTTACTACAGTAATATTAAAGGCCAGCTATGTCGTGCATGGTATGAGTTATATTCATCCATTGGAGATCTTTAAATCACACTGCTCATTTCCCAGTAGTCTATTTACTATGTAAATTCTCCGGAGCCTTCAGTACTCATCAGCCAGTCAGCAATACAGCCTATTAATCAGTAGCAGAATACTATATGGGTATTGTGATACTAAATAGATCATATTTATGGGTTGTGTAGGGAATCACTTAAGTGCTGGAGCAGTTTTTAGGGTTTAACACACTGTAAACAGCAAACTTCTTTCATATTCAATGTTTATTTCAGGGAAAAAATTAACTTAAAACACAGCCTTTCTTTGCAAAACAAAAGTCACTTTCAGAGGAAAAAGTCTTTTGTCATTAATTGACCCCAAAATGTTAAGGCTTCTTCCACATGAGATACACACTTTTTCTTATGGCTCAACTCCACAAACTACCAACTCCAACCATACCCAACTAGCTCTCCCAGCTGCCTTTTTAACCAGGCTCTAGCCTGCAGCTGAGGTGAATTCGAAAATCCGGACTGACCCCCAGAAGTATGCCCGCATAATTAGGGCATAATACCTCCCCTCAAACACAACACCCTCACAGTTGTAATAGGATTCTTTTACAAAGCAACAAGAAACCCATGGCCATGGTACCTTCTTCTTTAAACACTGTTGTGCTGTATAACTAACCATTTCATAATTTCAACCTTTGTATCCGTCTATATTCCTCAACCCATTTATATTGTTGGATAATGCATTTGTCCCTCCAAGTTGCAGTTTTATTTTTTTTCAAGAAAGATCTGTTTTATTGCTTATGTGCCTTTCCCAAGGAGACATATCTTCCAACATTCCATACCTAAACTTCTGAGACCTGCTTCACTTATGATCATAAAATAAACTCATGCTGCTAAGCTTGGTCATCATTTTCTTCAAATGTTCATTTGTTTATAAAGGGTCTTTGCACAACATGGTGTGTTGGATCAATATCCTTCATCACATGAACTGCTTTGTTTATAATATAGTTGCTTTTTGTAGGAAATCAACAGAAATGTGTACAAGCGTTATTACTGAATTATACGGTAGTAGTAGCTATAATCATCCAACCACTGGAAGAATGTAGGTATCTTTAGTTATTTACATCATGGTGCACAGAATGTTTCCTGTCCTTTTATTAAAATAATTTTGCTTGTACTTTAAAGGATTGTATAATATTTGACAAAACAGAATTCCTTCTCTGTTTTACTGGAAATTGGAGAATAAGGATCAGCTGGAACAAGGCTGCAGAGGACAAATTTTTATTTGATAAGTATTTGGTATCTAAGGGATAAGATTGAGCTCTAAATTAGATCTAAAAGGGTGAACTCTTCCATAAATTTGGAATTCTATCATCTCATTTAACCTCTGTGAAATAAACTGCTCAGACCATACAAGACAATATTCCTCTTTAAAGGGTAAGAATATTAAAAAAAAAAAATGCTTTGTGCAAGGCTGAACTTAAAAGTGAACTAAAGTCTAAAAAATATTTCTGCTAGAAGCCTTTTGGATCTTAGACCCTAATGCAAAAAAAACTGCAGAACATACCCAAATGTACAGTAGCCCTATTAGACAAAGGATAAATGCCTGTGAAGTTGTCAGATGGGCGAATACATGTTTCGCTATACTATAGACACTGCACATGCTCAGTGTTCTTTGTCTCCTGTAGGTGTGCTCTAATTAGGGATCAAGGCAAAATAACCTGACTATAAACTCATGATAAAGCTATCAATGACCTCTGATGTTGAAGTCAAATTAATTAAGAATAAAGAACTACTGAATTATCTTCAAATCAAACAGAAGAAACTATTCCTGCATTTAAAGGTTGCATCCCATTTATTTAAAAGCAAACTTTTTTGTATGTTGAGTACAACAAGGTTGATTTTCAATGCTTTGATGCATATGTAGTAGATTCTCTGCAGCCCTGCAATGCACAGCTGAACTAATTTATCATCCGCTAGCATGGATATTTTAGCAATATTGGCATTAAAGGGATAGCATTACCTAAACGTCCCTTTTAGTTGCATGGTATTCAGTTCAGTTGCATACCACATGCACAATACCCTTACCTTTAAAAGGGGGAGACATGTGAAATACACCTTATCCTCGGCTGCATAGCTTCCTGTACAATCTTGCACTCCTTTTTTGAAGTGGAATAGTTGCTTTACACATATTAAATGAGATAAGAAGGAATCATAAACTGCAAATCAAGTTCACCTACTAGATCTATATAACTGTTTAATTTCACCACTTTGAAAGAAAATTCCTAAATAATAAGCTAATCATATCATCCCTTTAACCAGGTGCGGCTCAGTATTGAATTAGAGCTATGTAACTGTATTTTCATTGCCATATCATCCCTTTAACCAGGTATGGCTCAGTAGTGAATTAGAGCGATGTAACTGTATTTTAATTGCCCTGCAGGAAGCATTTGTAAATGATATTTTGTTAAAGTAATGATCTGATCTGCACATTAAAAAGGCTTATTCATGAAAGTGTGAATTCCCAGGTGTAGCAAATTCATATGTTGCTATGCTTGTTGAATTTGGAGCAATTAAACCTTGCTGAATTTGCTACTTTGACACAGCTTGACATTTTGTTAATAGTCAAGTCGCATGCATACGCAAAGTCATGCAAAAAAGGTGTACAAGTTTGAAACTGTCACAAGATGTCAGATTGGATGCAAATTCTTCACATCATTGTTTGCTGAATACACAAAGTTGTGGAAGTGGTGAATAGACACAAATTAATACATTTACATGATTGTTTTCACTTTGCTACTTAAGTATGGAGATGGAGCTGCAGATAACCAAGTTTTATGAATATAAATAAATGACAAATTATCCATACAGCCTGTATGTTTGTTTATAGATTTTTCATTGATAAAAGGATAATCTGGTAAAACCATGCCTTTAAAACTAATATGTATAAAATACACATAATGCAGGGCTGATAAGACACTAGCTTATTGTGTAGCTGGACTGAAAACCTCTGCAGTCTATAATGCAGTCTCAGAGCACATTAGTAACAAGCTTTGCAGTGTGGGGGAGGGGTATTTTTTAATTTCTGATAAATACATCATTTGAAATTGCAACTGTCTTACACACAATCCAAATTTCAGAATGCAGGCAGAGTAATGAAATCGCGCCCCCCAGTCATTGGTGACTGACACATCCCCCCACACACCTGCATAATCCCACTCTGACTCTCAGCCTGCTGCACCACTTAGTTGGTTAGTAATGCTTCAGTGCAGTGGCCGCCCAATGATCTGATTCTTATCCTCTGTGCACTGCTCTGTCTGGGAGCTCAGGGGATTAGAATCAGATCATCATCACCTCTGCATAGAAGTACTAGCAGAGTGCAGGCGTCTTACTCAGGATGTCTTCCACAAGCGCTTCCCTTCGGCCCTGTATAATTCCCATAGGCATGCACAGGTCATTTCATTACGGTGTGCCCCAAAGAAAAAATTCTTAAAAGTAAAGTTTCTCCTTGTTTCCCTCCTTGCTACTTTCCTCCATGCTGCTTTCCTTCCCCTGCTGCCCTTCTCCATGCTGCTTTCCTTCCCCCCTTTTCTCTGAGCTACCTGCCCCACAACACCCCCCATACTGTGTTGCCCCCACAAACCCTCTTCCCACACTTACACACTGTGCTGCCCCCTCCTTCCTACTTCATACTCTCTAAACGATCGGGTTGGTGTTCGCCCCCTCTTTCTCACTGTCTCTACTTACCTCCTCCGTGACCGGGCTCTGTCTACTGTAGAGCTGAGCACTACAGTGTTCCATCCCCCAGCAATGATCAACTTCCTGTAATCAGCTGGTGAGAGGAACTCTGTAGCAGTTAGCTCTACAGTAGACAGAGCCGGGCTACGGAGGAGGTAGGGACAGGGAAAAGGAGGGGGGTGAGCACTAAGATAGTGCTCCCCTCCTGCGGTGCCCTAGGCGGCTGCTTACCCCTTGGCCTGGCCCTGCCTGCTTTGATGTTGGTGCTCAGCTGCTTAAGTAGATCTCTGGGTATTCCAAGTACCTTTTAATTTGCCCAGAAAATCCTAAATTACATTTCCAAGCAGGGCTGGACTGGTAATCTGGCATACCGGCAAATGTTTTTTCCATGTTGCACTTCTCTGTGACCCCATAAACATAAATTACTAGTCAGTTATGCTCCGCTAATTATGAGGGGCCGGTCTAAGCCAAAAATGCCAGGGCCGATTTTTTTGTCCCAGTCCAGCCCTGTTTTCAAGTACAAATGTATCACCAGCTAATTAGTTCTTTTAGTGCAGGGATCTCAAAAATGCAGCCCCTAAGGCTATCATCTGCAGCCACAGGTCACCTGAGCTCCCGAGACATCCTCAGGACAGCAAAGAGCATGCTGATGGAGGAGTGTGCTTGGCAGGCTTCCTTCAATGAACACAGTGCTTGTACGTATACGTGTATGTGCTTGTATATATCATTTTATTTATAAAGCAGCATTAACTTATGCATCCCTGAACAGTTAAACAATACAGTTATAGTACGGACATGGGAAAATGTTTAAGTAATTATGAAGATACATCTCTCTAATAGTGGGAAATTTATAAAGGTAATTTTGACCTATTTGCCACATTTTCATTTTCCCACAATTTATGTCATGCCGCATAAAATGTATCGATTTCGAGAAAGTTTGGTAACGATAAATATCGATGTATTAATACAACTACACTTTACATTACTCTCAATGGAGCTTCTTTTCGACAGGTACTTAGAAAAATGGGGGTTATTCACTAAAGTCCAAATTGTTGCGTATAGGTGCGAATTCGCCAGATAAAGACAGTCGCAATAGGCTGCTACTGTCACAGTCGCGTCTTTATAATGAGAATATTATCACAGTCCCAAGTTTATTATGGGAAAATTGTTGCAATCTTAACATTAAAAAATTGTCAAAACTTTACAATTGGGAAATTGTAGTGGATGTGCTATGGGAATCCGCTGTTTGTGAATTTGACAGACGAATTCGCACCTTATTGAATAACTCCCTATAAGTGATACTCATAGTTACCACTCTGGTCCACAAATAACTCAACTGACAGCAGAGTGGCTCCAAGTGCATTCCAGGACAACCCCACTTTCTTGGGAAGGAACTCCAGAGGCCTTTCTTCTTTCAGTGAGCTCTCCCCTGGTCCCTAAGCCTGTCCTGCAGCATTCCCTTTGCTGTGTACCCTCATCCACAGAGTAATATGCACTGGCCTCTAGGCCACTACTCTCCTGTTGGGGTTTTGAGCTACTCTGTCACTCTCACTCCCTAAGGTGAGCTAACTTAGGTAGGGTCTCCCTGTGGTTTCTCTCCACCAAGAGGGTGGAGGTGAGCAGAGCCGGCGTTAGGGGGGGGCAAAGTGGGCAACTGCCCAGGGCCCCTGCACAATG
>WMED01013929.1:0-14225 GCA_019650415.1 Pipa parva | reverse complement strand
TTCTGATCCTTCAGTGTAAGAACATTACAAGTTATGGGTACTAGATAACTGGAGGTGCGACGTTGATCCAGAAAATTATTCTGATCCTTCAGTGTAAGTACATTATAAGTTATGGGTACTGGATAACTGAAGGTGGGACCTTGATCCAGGGAATTATTCTGATCCTTCAGTGTAAGAACATTACAAGTTACGGGTAACTAGATAACTGAAGGGATCCAGGGAATTATTCTGATTGCCATATTTGGAGTCGGGAAGGAATTTTTTCCCTAATATGAGGATAATTGGCTCTTGCCTCATGGGTTTTTTGCCTTCCTCTGGATCAACATTGCAGGAAAATAGGCTGAACTGGATGGACTTGTGTCTTTTGTCAGCCTTATAAACTATGTTACAGTACTTTACATTAGTACTTTGGCTACATTTCAATGGAAAATAAAAAAGATTAAAAAAAAAAATCAATAGAAAAATCATCCGTTTTTACATCTAATAAATTTCGCCCATAAAGTTTGTAAAAATTAGATTTTTTAATTACATTTCTAAACAACTTTTTACACGAATGTAGACGGAGAGAGGTTAATTTGAGGTCTATTGCTTCCCCCGCCAGTGCCACAATTATTGGATTAGCGGGAGAATAAAATACAGTGGGAGTTTAACATGAGAAGAGGGAACTTTTGTATTTTCAGAATGAATACAAAACACCTTCCATTAACTGCGGCGGACACGTCTGTGCCAAGATGAGGGCAGATGGGGTAAAGTAGCTTGATAATAAGAAAAATCAGGGAAAACATGAAAAAGAAAAAAATGCAATCACCTTAGTTTAATGAACGATTACCTTTAAATGAAATGCAATTAGCACAGTTCTTCAAAACATCTGTTTCATGATCAAAGTCGAAGGGATACACAGAGTACAAAGCATTCTAACACAATAAGGGCGAAAGTTATTATACTCGAAATCTCAGCGGTTTCATCGGTGAAAAATCGATTGATATTATTTGATCGATTTTTTTACCAACTAAAACTTTTCGATATGATTTTCTCAATAGAAAGGTAGCCATACTACTAATGTAAAGTACGGCAACCTTTTCATTGAAAAATAGGATAGAAAAACTCGGCCAAAAAGTTCCAATCGGTAAAAATCGATATTTTTCAAACAGCTGAGATCTCGTGGGATAAACTCGAAAAAGGCTGAGTTTAATAACTCTATCCCTTATAAGTGTTTTACTCCGGGTTTCCTCTTATGGTTTAATGTCGAATGGAACTACAGTGGGTACCTGGCACACACTTATTCATTTACAATAAGCAATAAATAGCTACAGGTTCTGTTCAGGGAAAACTTCTTATTAGTGCGGGAAACCATTAGATTAGGGAACCATTTAGGGATCTGTCTATTTGCATTTACAGCCTTATTGACTAAAGGGTGAATTCACCTGTCGAATTTACTTCACTACAATTTGAATCGCATCGCCAAAATAGATGCAAACTCAATTCTCAGTGTTGACCAAGTGGAGAATAGACTTGTTAAACAGTGGCGATCGCTGTCGCATGCGCATTGTGGTGTAGTCAGTTGAATAGAAGTAGGACAAGAAATCATGTGGAGTGAGGCGAATTTGACAAGTGAACAGCAGTGACATCAGTCTCATCTCACTAACTGTATTCTGGGAATATTCTATTTCTGAGTGGCGAACTCAAATGAGTGAATTCAGAGCAGTTCACCTAGTCACATTTACATCTTCGCACCACTCCTCCACTTAGTCAATAGTAGAAGTACCTCTGTGCCAGTGGCGGATGCTGGTTTTTCAAGGAGGGGAAGCTCACTTTGTCATACCAGGACAGCTGAAAAGACCTGTTACTTTTACCCACCTTTTGCACCAAATTAATCTGAGGAGTTGATCTGCTGTTTAACTGTAAACAAGACTATCAAATGGCTTTACCAAAATCCTGTCCACAACATTCACACTGTGTCACATTATGTGCAGCTTGTTACTAAGAATGGAAAAAATAGGTTGTTGCAAATCAGAATGAAAGATTGCTGATTCACTCATTTCACTGTCAATCAAAAAGAGATTCATCCTCAGACAGATCATCCAATCAGCATGCAGAAGCTGAGCTTCCAGGCCAGCCCACTGCCCCATAGATTCCCAGAGAAGCTGAGAGTCTGATGGGAGGGACAAAGCCCAGCATTTATTCAATTACTCATCTTGTTTCACTGCACTTTTGCTTTGCTATTGAAGTCTGTGGAAGCTCAGTGTCCACACTGTTTAAAGCACTGTGAATCTGCAGGAATGGGTGAGAGGAAATGACATGTACGTACTGTACTGTTGTATATATTTGATCACTTATTTCTTTTGTCATTTTAGGGGAAGCTGAGCTTCCCTTGCAGTCTTAGAGCAAACGCCCCTGCTCTGTTCACACACACACACATTTATGTGAAGTGCTCCGTAAGATCGCTGCTGTCATAGTCGCCCAAATTAGCTACATACGTATTTACCACTTTGCATGGCTTAGTCAATAACCGAACATGGGGAGGTGGCGAATAGATGTGAATTCATAGCTCTACACAAGTATTCGCACTATAGTCAATAAGGCCCAACGTCAATAGTCTCTATTTTATCCATATTAAAGCTCATGAATTCACTTGGTAGAAGTACACATGAGAAGAACGATATACAATAAAAACCCCAGTCAGACATTTCTCTAATATTACGCCATTTTTTCCAGCCCGAGGGGTCGTGTACACTTGGTCGAGCTCCATATAGTTTTAACATTCCTCTGATTTTTTAATTTACAGTGGGGGTTGCTCTCACTGGACCAATAAAACCAAGAAATAAAAATTTCCATTCGGATTGTCACGGCAGTTATTCAAATACATCACTTGTAATAAATGTTATCTTTCAGGTTAAATTCATGGATTTTATTGCTTTCTGTCTGTGCTTACCTTTACTGGTAGCAGCCATGTTGTCAAACAGACCTCACCCAACTCCACCGTTTGCTATGGTGCTTTAATATAAAACCGGAAGTGCGCCTTAAAGGCAGATTTTAAAGCTTTAAAATATAGCAACTTCAAGTGCATTTGAGACATTTTCAGTTTTTTTGCTTTTACTGTTCTTTTAATACCCAGAAGCCCACAGTAACGACCAATTTTCTCTAACACTGGGATTGTAGCTGATTTTCCTTGAATTTACCTTTTATAATTGGCAACGTTCTCACACCTGCCTGCTTGATATTTAGCACAAGGTAGCTATTGGACATAAGCCAACAGTAGTGTCATTTTCAACCTTTTAAGTGAGCTGTATTCCTTGGCTGCGTCTGGCTACGAGGCGAGACATATTTCCTTTCTGTCAGAGTAGGCACCTTCCTGTAATCAGGGGAATCAGATGAGGATTTCGTGCATTGATATGAAGGATTTCAGCTTTTATCTAGCTCTGAGGGGGGATAGTTATAAACGTCAAATAAAAATCAGACTAGTTTACCACAAGCAAATTAGCGCTAACTAGCACTAATATATTTTTATTGCCGAAATTGATATTTACAAAGCCCTTCAAGACAATTTTTTTTTTATAGTCGAAAATTTTTTGTCTGGTTTAGGGTGGCGAAAAGCCATAATTCCCTATGGAGATGGTTCTGTCATTTTTTTTCCCCAAGTCAGATCAGTTTTCCCAGTCGCACAAGGTCGGTGGTATCGATTGAAAGCAGCGCAAAGTGTGGCGGTTTTAATGCATCCACATTTATCGATATCGGTAAGTTTTATTCACCCTCACGTATAAACTGGGTAAAATAGAAAAGTACAGCAAATGTAAAAATAACAATGTTAACGCATTGAGTAGCACCGAACGGATCAAACAGGCGAAAAGACTTTTCAGTGAAGAGGTTAGAAAAATATTTAGCTCATGGTCACAAGGAACATTGGCCAATAACTGGACAGAGAGTTAGAACACCTGGACAACTAGACTGGTGGAGGTCATGGGAGCAAACTACAACTATCCTTTGTCAGATAAACTTCCCTTTAAATACACCGGTTATTCAATTTCTTTTTAATAAATACGTTGATCCTTTAGTTAATCTGAAAATACCAAACAGTGGATGTTCCAGATGCTCCAAAAACAAACTTTTATTGTTCCATTTTCACAAACAACGTTTCGGGGAAATTGAGGGGGTTATTTCACTAAGGTGCGGATTCGACTGTCGAATTTGCAAACAGCAGATTCCCATTGTAAATCCGCTACAATTTCCCCATTGTAAAGTTGTGACAATTTTTTAAAGTTAAGATTGCAAAATTTTTCCATAATAAAGGGGTTTATTCAGCATAGTGAGAACTTATCTCCCGATCTTTTGTATCAGCTCGCAGAGACTGTTACGCGCTCGCTGATGTCCTACATGCAGATATCAGCGAACGCTTTAAAGGTATTCCAGTTTCGGCGAGGCGACTCGAGTGGCCCAGTCTCTGTGAGCTAATGCAAAGGATCGGGAGGTAAGTTCGCACTATGCTGAATTACCCTCAAAGTCACGACTGCCACAATATTCTCATTATACAGACATGACTGTGACAGTATCAGCCTATTGCGACTGTCTTTATCTGGCGAATTTGCACCTATCCTCAACAATTTGGACTTTAGTGAATAACCCCCTGAATCTCCCTTCATCAGGATCCTTTCCTCAATCAACTCAAATGATAGATTGGGGAAGTGAGGAGTTTTTATGGTTTGGAAGATGCAACATCCCTAAATCTGACAGGTATATGTACAATACACACAAAAATAACTAGTTACTAATTGATATAGTAAAGCCTAATGGTAATAATTCACTGTTGCCATATCAGTTTTGCTGTAGCTGGTGGGAAATAGCTACTTTTAAGTCCAAAGTGTTAATGCTTCTCTTAGATTAATTTGTGACTATTTAGACCAGGGGTCTCAAACTCGCGGCCCGTGGGCCAACTGTGGCCCTCGGGACGATAGTTTGTGGCCCCGATCTCAATATCAAAGTTAGTGGATCCTGCGCTCCACCAGGCATTTTTTTCACCGGTGGAGTGCTTGATCCAACACAGAGGGAGTCCTGGCTGACACCCTCCATGGTTTGGGAAGGGCTCCTGGGACCCAATCGGTCACAGGAGCCAATAGGAACCCAGGAGTACATGTGATCAGTGCTTCCAGGTTCCTTCTCCTATTTAGTGCTGCCAGCAGCAATAGCACGTGCTGCTGAACTCTGCCTTGGGGGTAAGTAAGACTCCCCCAAACACCCTCCCCCCACAGATACCCCTGACTCCCTCTATCCCCCCCCCCCCATGGCCACCAATAAAAAATTATAAATTAAACCCCAATGAACCCACAACCCCCTTGAATAGCCCCAAACACCCCAGTGGCCCCACAATCCCCCCCAGCCATAAAATTTATCCCAATTATAATTAGAAAAAAAACAACATCACAGATGCTCCAGTAGCTCATAAAGATGAATATTATCCCACAGAGCCGCGTATTTCCCCACAAAGGTGCTAATTTCCCCAGCGGAGCTGCATATTGCCCCACAAAGCCGCTGATTGCCTCGCAGGGCCATGTATTGTTTTTAATCTGTTGTTTTCTTGTGGAAAACCTGATGCGGCCCAGCCTCACCCAGACTCTACCTCCAGCGGCCCCCGGGTAAATTGAGTTTGAGACTCCTGATTTAGACAGTGAATAAGGTCATGGGCACCCCAGCATCTAACCGCTGTAATGTTCCATTGTGTGCAGTTATCAGTAGGTAGCTGGTATAACCTGTCTGCTGTACAAGTGTGCGCTATTAAGGTATGGGTATAAATTAGATTTTAGGTCATGTGACCTGACCATTTATTAGTTCCTTTAGGAAGATGGGATATTCATTTGGTTTTGCTCTTCCTGGGTGGGAGAGCGCTTTCTGGAGACTACCTGGAGACATACAGAGGGGCTTATTCCTTTAAAGTGAGAATTTGACTATCGAAGAGAACAATCATCACTTCTTGTTGCTACTCTCCAATTCTCAACTCCTTATTCACTAAATAGAGGATTCCCAGAGCTGTATCTTGTAGTCAGTATGGCAGTAGGAGCCCTGCTATCAGCCCCATAATTTGCCACTGTTCTGGTGAAGTAAAACCAGCGAATGCGAAACAATACACCTTGTTTAATTGGCTACTGCGACAGAATTTGATACTTGATGAATAGCCAAATTACTTGTGTAAAATGCTCCGTTTGTCCAAGGCTGTTGTAACTGTCAGAATTAATCTCGAATTTGCTGCATCGCGGAGTTTTCTGAATATAGGAATATGGGAAAGTGGCAAATTAATGTGAATTCACACCTTTACATGACTATTCGCTCTTTCATCAATAAGCCCTCTAGTATGCGAAACATTTCCCACAGTACACAGTACACAGAAAGCTGAAAGCGCAGTTATCCTTTAAGCTCATTTACATCATTGACGAATTATGGGGGTTATTCACTAAGGTGCGAATTTGAGTGTCGAATTCACAAACAGTGGATTCCTATTGGAAATCCGCTACAATTTCCCCATAGTAAAGTCGCGACAATTTTCCCATGATAAAGTCACGACTGCGTCAATATTCTCATTATAAAGATGTGTCTGCGACAATAGTAGCCTATTGCGACTGTCTTTATCTGGCGAATTCGCACCTACACGCAACAATTTGGACTTTAATGAATAACCCCCATTATATCTCATAAAGAAAAAAAAAATCCATTAATTCTGAGTAAAATCTTCAGGGTTCCCAGAAATCAGAAACAACACAGAGATATACTGTATAAAGCTATAAAGTTGCAAGGTCTTTCCGTAATGATCGGAGGCATTTGTACATAGCACTTTGATTTTTATCATTAAAGGGATGTTTTGTGAATAATTATCCACAGAGAGCAGAGGAATTGCTGGAGACCTTCTAAAACCCAGGCTTGATATTTTAACGAGTAAATGAAGGGATTCTATGTGGAACGTGACATGCGATGACTTTTAAAGATCAAAGGCTAAATATCCTAGTCTCTCTGAAGCCAGTAATATGCGTTAGCGCTGTCAGCCGATACCCACATGAAACTGAAAGCAGACTGAGAATTTAAAAAAAACGTGTCTTTGTTGTAATTGTAAGCTTGAGATAGATGTGTCCTCTTTAATGAGTAGGACTCTTCAGAAGCAATGCTAGGGCTAAGTGCAAGTGGCTATGTTTATGTGATTACAATTAAGATTTAAAGGTCACTATAACTGCATCATTTTTTATCTAGTCCAAACTTCCTATAAATATATATATATACCTAGATTGTAAGCTCTACAGGGCATGGACCTCCAACCTCGTGTCAACCACAACCTGGCACTTACAGTGTTGTATCCTTGTAATATTATACTTGTATTATGTCTGTCTTATATTTGTATGGCTGAATTGTACAGCGCTGTGTAAATTTGTGGGACTTTATAAATAAAATTGTATGTACATATAGTCGTATACAGAGGACATGATACAGCTAGCTATCGTACAGTTTTATCATTAATGGACCGGTAATGAACTGCTCATTCCCTGTTATATTTTAAAAGAGATTATTACTAATAATATGAAAATGTGTCTTTCTGATGATCTGTATCAGTGCATGGATGAGTTTAAAGAACAGTTAAAACCAAAAGAATTAAAAACGCCTCAAATGCAGTTATAGTTACTACAGTATATAATTTACCTTTGCTTCCAGACACTATAAATTGTGTTAGAAATTATTACATTTAGTTATTTAACTTTAAAAATCAGGCTTTTGGGCACATGTCCTGAATATGTATTATCTACTGTAAAGCACACAAAGAAAACAATGGAACTGTGTGAGGCATGTTTAACAACATGGCTGCTATCAGCACAGTTAAAACAAGAGAGAAAGCAATAAATGTGAATAATTTAACTTCAAAGATAACATTTTTACTCTTCGGTATTTGAATAACTGCCATGCCAATCCAAATTTGCATTATTCTTGTTTTTGTTACTGGTCTTTCGGCTGGCTGATGAACATAAAAATGATCTACACCCTACTATACGCACTTGTTTTGGAAAGATCTATGCGGTATGGTAATTCACGTGGCCAAATAACACGTGATCCATTTACCTATGGCTGTAACAATCAGAGTATACTGGAAATGTCCTATGTGCAGCTAACTAAAGAACTAAACTTTGGCTTCACTCCTTATTAAATCGATAAATAAGAGCACAAGCTGATGCATTACGTTGTTTCCTAACAGTAGAAGGCATCCATATTGCAATTTTAGACACGCCTTCTCCCTCACTTACTCAGATGGATGTATAATTTTATTTATAAAGCGCCACAAATTTACGCAGCACTGTACAATTCAGCAATACAAGTACAATACAGACATGGGAAAAGTACATTCAACAATACAAGTAAAATATCACAAGGATACATCAAATTAAGTGCTAGGTAGTGATTGACACAAGAGGTTGGAGGTCCCTGCCCCAAGGAGCTTACAGTCTCACTCATTAGGGTCTACAGCACAAATCTTCATAGAGCTGAACATCTGAGATAGGGAAGGGGGTGTGTCTAAAACTGCAAAATGGCTGCCTTGTACTTTTACAGAACAAAGTGATGCAGGAGCTCATTGCTCCTTAATGTAGAATCATATCTTAGAGCTATAACTTGTTTATTTATCTATCAGACCTACTGATTTAATAATGCATTATGCGAAGTTTAGTTCTTCATTTTAAATACTCCTGCCATCTTACATGTCAGTGCCCCAGTTTCAGAGTAAATAATTGGCGAATCCTTCAAGATTCACTCTGTACATTAATCCCACCAATTTGCTTGGTTCACACCAATGAGGGATTCAGGATTTTCATTATATGATCCATTTCAGCAATAGGTAAAACATTTCCCGTCTGTATTTTGTGTACCTGTGAATGTTTGTCGATCTGAAAGTCGGCCTCTTATAAACAGCAGAATTTTTATGAATTAATTTGTCACATGGAGCTGGAATTTCTTTCCTGCCCCTTCATGTCCTTGCAGAGTGGGTGCTATGTTAAATAAATGCTGTTTGGGTTCAGGGGGGAACCTGACACCTGTTGCCTCTAGGGAAAGTGCGTCTGTAAAACGCAGCACAGCTCTATTTCAGAGATAAAGGATTGTGTGAGATAGCCAGAGAGACTACGGATTGCAGTGAATATTAAAATGAAAGTATTTAATGATGTATTACCATTTCTTGAAAAAAACACCAGAGGTATTCTTGAATTGATGCCCTTGTGTGGTTTGCTCACTAATACTCTTTAGTTCCCAGTGATTAAGGGCTCTAAGAGTTTTCTCTCTCTTTTTTAATGTTAAACAGGAACCACACACATTCCAGACTCTTCTGCTCTGATGTTTGAATGGTATTGTGATATGTGACAGGGATATGGGGTTTTAATATTAATAGTATCTTCAGATGGTGGGCTACTGCAGACATCATTATAAGACTGTAAGCTTCCTCTCTTACAAGGCGTAATTACTAGCATTGTATGGTCAGGATTAACACGTGTTCAAACAGATCAGGTTGACGTGCTATCATTCTCTTCTACCTCCTACCCTCGCTATACAACATAACCATTTTATTTTAGAGACAGGAAATGTCATGCTTTTTTCTTTGCTCTCTATTTCTCTTTGTTATAAGGGGAACTCTGTACAGGGGCTTATTCATAAAAGTCCGAACAGTGCTGTAAAGGTCAGAATTTGGTCATAGACAATGGTTGCCATTGTCTATGACGCAATTGTAATTTCACTGATTCGTATATATGTACTTATCCAGTGACAAATAAATAAATCTAATCTAATCTAATCTAATTTGCATCCATTCGCGATGTGGCAAATTTGCTACCAATTTGCAAACTCTTTGCGTCACTTTGCAGACGCATTCACAGGAAATTAGGCTGTTTATTAAGCATCGATGGAGTCTGTCAACGTAGCATATTTGGCAAAGTGTACTGTGTCCCCGATTTTACTTCAGCGGATCGAAGTGCCAAATTATGGGGTTGATGGCAGGGATCCTCTGTCCAACTGACTATGTCCCACTATACAATAAACCACATCTGATGCCATATAGAATTTTTGACTATTAAAGCATAGTGACCCAAAGGGCTCCCCCCTACTATCTGTCACTTCCTGTGAGCAGCACCGCTCACAGGAAGTGACAGGATAGAGGAGCGATGGGGGAGATAGTGCTGTAGTGCTACAACAAAGGATGGGAGGGGTAGGGAGGATAGCACTCCCCTCCCAGCAGCATATGCAGCACTCTATGTGGCTTCCTCTGCTGCCCAACCCTTAGTCCCAGCCCTGGCCCCACACTTCCAAACTTGATGCGAGATAAGAATTTTCATATTGACTTTATTAATAAGGGTTTCTGCAATCTTGTACTGAATGGTAAACTTGGATAGTCCATTACAGGACAAGCAAAGCAATGGGGCTGTAGGTGGCCTATATGCTAATATGGTTTTTGCATGGAACCTTTAGTTCTTCTGGTAGCATAGTTTTGTAGAGGGATAGAACAGAAAAGTAATGAAAAAAGAATTATAAATATAATATATCATGTAAACAAGCCTTACATGAATTAAATCTCAAATCAAAATAATTTTCAAAACACACAAAAAAAAAAAAAATTATTGCAAACTACCTTAAAATACCACTATCTCCAACATAGTCAAATTCATTCCAATTTAAATAAATCCTTTAAAATGAAATTTTTTACAACCTTCCACCTGCTGGATGACTGCTGGGTATCTCCTAAGAATAAAAAAAATATTAGCAAAATTTAAAAAAAATATAATTCATGTTTTTTTTTTAATTTTTTCCAAATATTATTTTTTATTAGTATACCTGTGTCATCTAAAAGCAGCAGCCATTACAACTAGGAAAGGCATAGATTTAATTGCCCTAAAGCAGAGTAACAATAGTCCTTTGTATTAGTGAGACTAATTTTGCAACATAAACATCTCTAATAAACATGGGCAAACAATAATATTTTGCTCACTGAGCTTTATTGTAATGTTACATTTATTTATTGTTTGTATGGATAATCAGCACTAAAGGAGAATTAAAGTGAAAAAAATAAAAAAACAACAGTTAAAATACTTACCTTATACAGAACCGGTTGATTACAGTCACAGCATGAGCTGCTGTGCTGTAATTAGCTGTCTCCCGATGCTTCCCCCGATGCTTCTTCACAGCGCTGGCTGACTGGCAGCCAGCGTCGCAGCTCCTCCCACCCTGTTACACCACAGGTGTTTCAGGGCTTAAACACCATCACATTCATTGCGGGGGCCAATGAGAACGCTCCCTGCAATGAGCATGATGATATATGAGGCTGGGGAAGGAGAAGAAGGAGCTGCACGCTTGCTTCTGTGTCAGTCAGCTCGCTGTGCAGGAGGCGTCGGGGGAAGCATCAGGAACCAGCTAATTATAGCACAGCTCATGCTGTAACTGTAATCAACCAGCTCTGTATAAGGTAAGTATTTTAACTGTTGTTTTTTATTTTTTTCACTTTAGGTCTCCTTTAAACATATATGCATCATTATTTACTAGAATATTCTTGATGAAGTGATGGTTTATGGGATGGGAGTTTCTCTTTCCAATCCGTAGGAAAGTGGATTAGCTGATGATCCAGTCTGATTACCACAAGAAGTCAGAGAAGATTTTTTTTTTAAAAGCAAATTTGGCCCAAAGTAGGTTTATCTCCTTCCTCTGAACCATAGGTAATCTAATGGAACCTGTTGGACCTGTTTCTTTTATCAACCAGACTATCTATGTACCTACAACAATCTGTTTAATCAAAGCTTCTCCCAGTCAGAGGTGAATGTTAAATTAGTCATTTTCATGAATCAATGGGTTATTTAAAGAAGGTTGAAAAGGTCAAAACATTGGCAACAATTGTCAATTTAAAACAAATAAAATCTTTTTCTTCAACAAATTTCATCAGAGTCAGTTTTTGGTTTGTTTTCTATAAAAGAATGTGTGCAGCTCCTGACCTGGTGGAAGTTTGAAAATCCCAGCAACACTGTCTTACAGTGTAGCAAACAGCTTTGGAATACAATTTTATATAATAAGATCTTGCAGCACTATGTTGTAATGGAAACGTTTTTTAGACGAAAAATAAAAACAAAATGACATTTTTGTTTTGACAGCAGACATTTCTCCCTTTTTAGAAATATACTCCATTGTCTCTACTATGTTAATTTTTATAATTAATGATACTGATTTTACAGAGGCCTATGACCTGTCAGTGATGCCCAACTTACGGCCCGTGGGCCATATCCGGCCCGCGGCCCGAATTCTGAAATCCGAAATGTTACATACAAGTGTAAATTCGCCAGCTAAACACAGTCGCAATAGACTGTTACTGTCGCAGTCGTGTCTTAATAATGAGAAAGTTGTCGCAGTCGCGACTTTACTATAGAAATTGTCGCAGCTGTTACTTTAAAATTTGTCACGGTCGCGATTTTAAAAGTCGTGACTTTGAAGCGGTTCGTGACATGCGTGTCACAATTTTATATGGCCCCCAGGCCAAAAAAGATTGGGCATCACTTGCCTAAATCAATAGCCTGTATTGTCGGTAAAAATAATATTATCACAGACAGACATAGTTAAACAGTCAGTAAAAAAGACACAAGCCCATCAAATTAAAAAAACAATTAGTAACGCTTAGTTTACCTTTGTTGGTTCAGTGAAACTATCCAAACTGCTTTTTGAAGCACAGTAGAGAGTTTTCTAGAACCTTGGAGGAGGAAACCATCTTGAGAGAGGCAGTAATATGCTTAGTGTGTTCATTATGACTGCTTATGTTCTTTGTAATACTTAGGATGTTCTTCTTGAGATGAACAAACAATGGAATACTCAGGATGCTGGAATCTACCTCCATGTCCAACATAAACTCTTTGAAGGTTTCAACATTTCTTTTCAAAAGAGCCAAATAACCCCGCCTGTTAAAGTGAGAACGAGCTTAGCTTAGTATTGCTGCTTAGAGAGAAAATACATTTTGATGGCACTGCAAGCTCAGCATATGTTTCCATACCTTTACATTTATGAATAGCGGTTTCCCATCTTCTTTAAAAAGAAAGCTGAATCAGATTCTAAACACATGATTAATGGATACAGTAACAATCTATTTGAGTGTGGCTAATAATGTGATTATGTCATTTCTCTCAACATAATCATAAGTGAGCAGACTAACAGCCTGCAGCTGTGAGTAACTGTTTATACAAACAGTGCAAGGCAGGGGCCCATTAAACAGCAGTCACTATTTATGGTTCTACAACCACTGGTTCCTCAATCATTTTTCTTTTTCCACTTTTCATTCTATTTTTAAGAAACATTTAAACGCAACTGCAAATCCCCCTTTTACGGTCAATGAGTCATGTATCTGTTACAGAACTAGACGCGGAGGATATTTACTCATATATTCGTATTCCTTCTTTTATTATTATTGTATTATTGACTGTAAATTCTTAGTACAGTGTCACTTTAAGAAAATATTACCCACAACACTAATGTAGAAGAAACAAAAGGATCCAAAATGACAGCTCAAATCCCAAGTAGCGTGCAGGGGTGCCAGGACACAGACGAATTCAAAAATAGAAGTATAGAGATGAAAAAATCCGGCACTCCCAAATGTAAAATTAAAAAGGTAACTTTATTGTGACTCCATTAAAATAGCAAGTTGCTACAATCAAGCCTACGCGTTTCGCATATGTTGCTTAATCATGGCTGTTGATTTTTAATGGAGTCACAATAAAGTTACCTTTTTAATTTTACATTTGGGAGTGCCGGATTTTTTCATCTCTATACCACAACACTAATGACTGCCTTTTTATTCTGTGGTATTTTAATTGTTAACTAATGCCTCTAAGATCTCTGGCTTTTCCATTTTTTAAATACATTTTTGAACAATGGAACTAGACATGGGCTACGTTTAACAGGAACAATATCACAGAAGTATCTGCAAAAAAATGGAAGTGCAAAAAGGAAACCAATCATAGTGTAATATTAAAATATTCAATGAAAGCAATGACACCCACACGCGTGTGCATCAATGGGCACTGGGAAGAAAGTGCATGACAACCAGTGTACTAGCCAGCACCATATATTAAAGCAGGGCTGTGGAGTCGGTAAGCCACAGTTGCGATTCCGACTCCGACTCCTGGATTTTATCAGGTTCCGACTCCAGCTCTGACTCCAGCTCCGACTCCTTCATAAATGGCCAATTCGTAACAATA
>WMED01013928.1:0-14225 GCA_019650415.1 Pipa parva | reverse complement strand
CTTTCCACCTACTTCTTGTGAGGCGCTGTTACTGTTAGACAAACCTTTTTGTCTTCTGCAATGTATCCATTAAGATGAGTATCTAACATGGAAAAACTCATGAGTGGCATTTTATTTGCATGGGAGGTGTTTCTACTGCTTGGATGTTGGAGAAAAGACTACCTTCCCCTTCAAAGAGCAACTAATAAAGGAGAAACACATGTCTAACAGAGGAGGGTCTCATACTGACCCTCCCTATCCAGACCTTACTAATAGAATCCGCAAAACCTTACATTCACTCACTTAAGTGTTCAATGCAAATGGAACTTCTTTTATTTCGAAGAACATGGCGTTCACAAACAGGTTATAGATTTAAGATGAAATCTTATCTGAGAGTAATTTAAACCTCAGTCTTATATTATTTGGACCTACTGTTCTGTACCTAACCAATATGTTGCTCAGAAAGTAGATATCTGTACTGCAGAAGTTTTAACTTGTATAACACAGATGAAATTCTAGTTAAATTAATTGTGTTATATTTCCAATGTGTTTTCTGATATAGATGTATCTTAAAATAGTTTTTCTACTTTTGACAGGAATGTTTTCAGAAAATGTATAGCAATATGCCAATTACAGGAGTAGGAGGTAGGTATGTAATGTGATGTGATCATTATTAACTCATGTTTCTATATTTAACTTAGTGGTTAGGCAAGGTAATCATTTCTATACAAATTACTGATTTTGGAATGAATATGAACTATTGTACAGAATTACATTTTCTAAGAAACATACATTAATATAAGATGGATGCATATATTATGGACGAAATTTATTAAAATCAGAAAAACCACTCTCGCGAGTTTTTCGATCTCGATTTTTCGATACTAATCTACTAATCTAAAGTATGGCTACCTTTCCATCAAAAAATTTAATCGAAAAACTTGTGGGGTAATCTCGCGGGAACACCGCGAGATCTCGAGTCATAAACTCGGAAAGACCACTCTCGGTCTTGACGACTTTTAATAAATTTTGCCCATAGAATATAATATCAATAAGGTCAAAAGGTAAACCTATGTAAAGATTCCATATTTGCGAAGATTAACAGATATTTTAAACCCAAATCCTGTTTTGTCAATGTAAGATTAACACAATTTGGCTGCCAGAATTCTAGACTGAGTAATATGTGATTGCAAGGCATGAGATATCTGTTACTCAACCACACTACTGGAAGAAATTAAAACCTAGAAAAAGAAAGTCTTTTTAATGGGTTAAAATCTCATTCGAAGAGTTCATTTGCTTTAAAAAGAAATTACACTTTTACCGTCAATTAAATAATATATGAGGTATAACTGTGAAGGCTGACATTGGTGCTGTAGAGAATGACTAGTAACTAATGTTTGTTTCACTAACTGAATGTGATTCCTGTTTCATTTGTCAAGGTAAATGTAACTACCTCATTAGACACGGTTTATTAAAAGAATATACTTAACATTCGAGCAGAACTAATGAATCTCCATCTTTAGTTTGTTTAATAATATGGAAACAAAAAGGTGTTTTAATGCTGTAACCTTTAAAGAGACACTAAAGCCTGTAAAAAAGAGCTTTCTATTTCTAGACCATCTAGGGGGTAATTCAGGATAGTGCGAAGTGAGGTGTGGAGTCTTTGCCTCACTTCGCACTATCCTGAATTAACCCCCTAGTTTTATGTACAACAAGAATTACAATGATGGGTTTAGACTTACCGATTTTTCAGAATAATCATAGCAACAAAAGAAAAAAACAAGCACTTGGAGAAGAGGCTATCAGCTAATCCTAGCCCCTCCTCCTCCTATCTCTGTGCAGAGGTAAACTTGTGTGCAACATTTGGAGTACTAAGCAGCTTTTGAATCTGAGCTGTTTCAGCCTGCTTTTCTCCAGTCTTTCACAAAAGTACTGTATCTCTCGAAAGCTTTTTCTAAACAATGAACTGTTAGTCCAAATAAAGCATCATGTAATACCACAGTACTCATCATTTTAATTCTCCAGTGTTTCATGCTCTCTGAGCTGCTTTATAAGCAAGTGAAATGTAATTAGATTTAGGAGGGGAGGAGCATGCTCAGTTAGTGAGCAAAGCCCTTGACTTAAGGTGGAGGGACTAAGATTATCTAAAAACTTTGCTTTTTTTTTTCTTGTATTGTTATGACTTTTGTACAAATTCAGTAAGTCTAAACCTGTCATTTTAACACTTGTCGTACCTAAGGCTATTTGGCCAATGTAGAGAAAGCTCTGCATTTTCAGGCTTTATTGTCCCTTCAAAGGACCAGTAACAGCTGAAAATGAAGCATTTGGATTGACGTGGCAGTTTTTACTATACAGAGAATATAAGAAATTTCTCTCTGAAGTTTAATTCTTGACTTTTGCTTTGCATCATCTTCTCTCTTTTCCTGCAGATTTTGCAGCCATGTTTTTTATACCTTTTTGGGGCAATTTATGAATATATATTATCTAAAGTTCCATGGAATACTTGGACTAGGCAGGGTTAGTTTACTTATCATATAAAACATGGCTGTAGTCATAAGAAAGATAGACAACAATAATCAGGAATTCAACTTCATTCAACATTTTAAGAAGTATTATGCAGGAATAACTTGTCGTTCAAATTCAATAGGATACTTTCTTTTCTGGTATTACTTGTTTTTTAAATAATTAAAATGAACTATACTTCCAACTGACATTATGTATCTGTTTCTGACTCAGAAATCTGCCCCGCCCACTCACAACTGTAGTTAATTATTGCCCTTAATAGAACAGGTTCACATTCTCTTACCTGCAATGCAGGGCTCTGCACTGTATAAGATTTTCCTGTGTATTTTATGCTTTCCCTGAAGCTTTCTCTGCCTATCCATAAACTATCCCTGTTTTGTCCATAAAAAATCTTCTTCTCAAATAAAGCTAAACTGGTGCCAGTGCTACATAGTCTGAGTGGAAATATAGTTTTGAACCAAGTTGTAATTCAGACCTTCAAAATTCAATGCAAACCTTTGAAATTGAATTTGGACTTCTGGTTTCTATTCAAGCTTTACAAATTCAGTGAAGTTTTCAAAATTTCAGAGCAAATATATAAAATTTCTATGTGTCTTGTATTGGGTTCGTATTGGTTCCTATATAGTTGTGGATGGGCCCATGTTGTCTGTAAAGTCCTCATTCCCTCTTAACCAAAGTAGTGGAATGAAAGGGCCCATGTCTTTGGCCATGATCTAGACCATGGGAGACCATCATCTTCTTTTTTTATCTGCTGTAGTCCAAGGGGTCTTGAACTGTCATTATCCCAAATGCTGCTAATTGCCACAAAAATAACTTTATCGTCTTCAATGCTAGTCTATGGACAGTTCCTTGTTAGGTAGGGATCCTGCTGAGTTGCGGCAGAAACAGAACAAGAAAGAAGATGCGAAAGCAAAGACTTTGTAGAGAACGTGGACCCATCCAGGACTACTTTATGGTTAGAAGCAAAGAGGACAGAAAGGGTAAGGGTAACTTTAATGAAATCCATTAAAACTTCCATATGAATTCAGACACTGTGCATTGGTCATATAAGGACAAAATATATGTTTTCATTTCTTTATTTTTTTCTTTAAATAATCAGAATCCAAGTCTGAATCTAAAACATCTTTCAAAAAAAATCAGAACTTAAATAAAACCAAAACATAAGATTCGAATCCAGAACAAAACTGGAACACGGGGGGGGGGGGGGGGGGGGGGGGGGGGGGGGGGGGTTCACTCACATCTTTGGTTTTGGAATCGAGTGACAATTTTTACTTTTCTACTTTTTTTGGATGACAGTACAAGAATGAATAGCTCAGTACGAATTGGAGTTTCTATCAGCATTGACGCGCATGCTATTACAGCTTGTTCTCTGTACTGCCCTTGATCTATTAGAATCAGTTTTTATTTGCCCAGAAACAGCACACATTCTCCTTGCTTACAAATCCTGAGCACTGTAGGCTACACTGATGCTGGAATATTTCTGTAAGCAAAATAAGTCAGCAAAATAAGTCATGTGTATGAAAAGAAAACGGGTTAATGGCTTCAAGCCTGATAACACTATGGTAACACAGACTTTATGAGCAGATGCAATGAAATGCAAGATGTAAGTACATGCAACTCGCAATTTTATAGATGTCTTAAGTTGCAAATTGAATTTATCTAGCTGATAGTAGTATTGTAAGGAAAGCTGGAGGGTTGTAGCTTTGATATTTCTGTAGGGAAGAAGTTGGGCTCCTCGGCAGGTTCATCTGATCCTTATCTAGAACTTTCATGTCTTCGATTAACTTTTAACTCTCCTACAATGATTAAAGGACTAGTAAAGCAGAAAAACATACTTTTACCTATTGCTCAGAACGGCATTCATTCCTACATGGGACATGTGAAACGTCATGTTTGGATTTTAATTTCTGATTTTTATTGCTTTGAGTTCATTTTTCTCTTTCTTGGTTGCAGCCATCTTTTATCTATTCAATAAACAAACAAACCTAGACTCTGGTCATTGTATTCTAGGGAACCATAAGCAATGGCTGCAACTAGCAACAAGAATAACTAAACATTACAATATATAATAACAGGAAGTCAACTTCCAGAATATAAGTACTGCATAGGAGTTACTTCCATGTTAATCCGAAACTGAATTTTTCTTTTTCTCTTTTTCTGGGCCCTTTAATGCAACCCTGAATCTATACAGCAAAGTGCCTTCACATTTATCAGGTAATTTATGGTACAAATGGCACAATATAGTGAACAGCAAAGTCCCCTTATGTCCAGAGTTCTTTCAAGAAAACAAGGTCTAAGGACTTAGATGATATACAATCAATTGGCAAAAAAAAAAAATTCACAGCAGTTAACATGTGCTCCTTTTAACAGTGCCATTTTCCTACCAGGGAAATCGGATCTGCAAATCATAGCAGCCAAGAACCCAATGTTAAATCAAAAGGGGTGATTACCTATAGCTGGAGACAGCGATCCTTATCCTCAGTGAAATCTGCATGGACAAATCGTAGCCCAAATAAGGACCTGATGAAGAGGGGATATCTTTCAAATGGTTGTCTTAAACAATGAACTGTTAGTCCAAATACAATGGAGACTAGTAGAGTATAGGTCAGGGATGGCGAAGCTATGGCATGCGTGTCAGAAAGGGCATGCTGAGCCCTCTCTGTTGGCACGTGAGCCGCCGCCAAACCCTGCCTTCAGTACAGGCCACAGACCCGATCTGACAGTTTTCAGGCCGGATCCGTGGCCTATACTGAACAAGCACACAAGAGCAGGGGAGTTCTCCTCCCCCGACGCGTGTGCGCTCCTCCCTCGGCACTAGCATGATGACGTCACTCACCAGCGCCGGCATTTCGGAGGATGCGCTCATGGGTGACGTCACCTTTTTGGCACTCCATGCCAAAAAGGTTCACCACCCCTGGTATAGGTGATACCTTTTACTGGCTAGCTGAATACATGGTAAATTCAAGCTTAGTCTGGAAAGCTTGCATTTACCATCTATTCATTTAGCCAATAAAAGGTATCACCTATACTGGACTTGTTTATTACTATAGCTAACATAGTGCTACACTCTACTGCATCTAAATACAGTATCATATAATACTACAGGAACCATCTTTCTAATACAAATCATAGAGATACTTCAAGAAAGATGTCATTAGAGGCAACCCTGAAAATCTGAGCCGTGCAAACAAGCTGATGCCCCACTGTGGAAATGCTCCCAGATACAACGAGTATCCAAAATGTTTAAAAAAATGTTACAAAAGATTTGTTTTGCCATAAGAATTCCCATCCCTTGGCCCCAATCAGAGACTCTGAGAGATGTCTGTGATCCACCTTGTACCATTTTAAACATCTACAAGTGCAAAGTAGCCTGGGAATGTAAAATAAGCATATTATACTTTGTGGTTTCACTGAGGATTGTGGGTAACCCCACCTGTTAGATGACACTAAATTCAACAGCGCCCTAGTTTTGGATATGAAGCTCCCCTATTTGAAGGTTATAACTAGTACTTCATTTAGTCTTTTTTTTTTTTAATGCGCACACAAGACGAGGGAGCACTTGGGATTTCATCTTGTAATTAGAAAGTAATTATTTCATGCAACCAGTCTATACACTGCGAGCCATGCTTGTATTTTTGTATCTTTTGTCTAACATCGCAATGCTGAAACTTTTAAAATGATCAGATTTTTTCTCTTAAAGAAAACTATCCATATCAACATTTTTTTAGTTTTTTTTTATTTTTCCAAGTGCATTCTAGATGCAAAGGTCATTGATATTTTACCCAATGTTGCTGTTTTTCTATGGAATCCGTGTGCATAAGCAATAGAAAGAGTGACAGTTATTGCTTGTAAATCTGTGTGCATCCATCATTGTGTGCAAAAAAAAAAAAAAAAGCTTCTTATAGTCAAAGAAAATTAGCATATTTATGTTCATATAAAATATCCCACTTCCTCTACTGTAATGTCAGGTATATAATATGTCAATAAAATGTGTAACTCTTAATCAGCAAGAACTTAAGGGTCACATTTTAACCCATAACCTTTAATAATGACTTTAAGGCAGAATTTATAAAGGTCATTTCGACCCGCTAGTTGTCTTTCGATTCATCTCGCCGCTATTCGCCTTTGTTTGCTGCACTTTGCAATTCAACCAATTTCTGTAAGGAATAGGAATATCACAAAATATCACACGCAGTGATGTCAGTGGAGTCCCATTCCATTTTAGACGGATATTGATAACGATGATCTTTTTTGACAGTAAAACTCAGATGATTGTGGCTAAGCTACAGGAATAATTGGTTTTAGCCACCCTAAACCAGGCAAGCACTTTTTGGGAAAGAAAATGGTCTTATAAATAACAATACTGTATATTGGCGCTGCTTAGTGCAGTTTTACCAATGTTAAAATGTTTAACTTGAAATCACTTTTGACTTTTTTAAATATCTCCTTTTTAAATATTTCTGTGTAGCAATGTGCAAGATGATCTCAATGAATACTTGACCCAGTACTATTTATCTGTTTTATTTATTATATATATACATACATACATATATACACATATGTCCCATTTCTCTTACTATGTGCAGAATATGCTATCAGCTAATGCACAGATGACATGTTCAGCAGTACATGTTAAGGACTGCTACAATAGTCATTCTGAATTATTCACTTGCAGTATGTTTGGTTTGTTGTTTTTTTCCAGCAGTTGCAGTGACGAATATCTAGTTTTAACCTGTTGTGACATTGTCAGATCTAGTTGTATTGAAGAATCAAAACCAAACACAGCTAAAAATATAAATGGAGTGCCTTAGTATTTATTTTTAGAGAACAGTTTCTGGAGATTAAAGACAGATTTTTTTGGTGATATATTTTTGTTATAAAAAGGAAAAATGCTGGAGAGAATTGTTACATTGTCCTTTGTACTGTCTGCCCTCAAAGTGGCTCAGTTACTTGAAACGACCACACACCAAATGCAGCACCTGTTATTTTTTTTTTTATATATACAGTGAATGGATTCAAAGCAGCCCAAGATATAATTGTGGGGCTTATAGAAAGATTTAACGCTATAAATGGCAGCCAATTTGTGACATCTCTTTTCAATGCGTTTTGCCAAGCAACGTTTAAACATTTCGCACCAACAGAAATGCAAACCAATGGGATTTCCAAGAAAAATATACATCTTTTTCAGCTCTTTAACATGCAGTGTCTCGTTTGATTTGTTTTTCTTTGGCTGCTCATTATTTTGGGTGAAAAATATGAAATCAAACAAAATTCAATTAAAAAAAAAAGATAACCATAGGCTTGTATTGTCAAGGCGTGTTTTTTTTTCAAGAAGGGAGTTACTTACCAGTAGATAAGTTAAGTTCTGGCGCTACCTCTGCTCTCTATATGCTGCTAAGTGTTTTTCTGTTCTGTGCCACAGATTGTCTTCTCTTCAACTCAGCATTGGATTGGGAGTTCTTGGGCCCCCACGTCACATAATTTATGACATCACTCCAGAACCAAAAGGAGTTTTCCCAGAATCCTGATGGGCCAGTCTGCTTCTTCTCAGTTTTGACAAAAAGTGCAAGCGCAGTAGCAAAAAATTGTTGCGTTTAGAAGTTCGTAATGTAAGTTTTCCAAGAAATCCAATATTGCTTTTAAAAACCCTGTTCCTTCCAAATAAAATAGTGCCATGATCTATTGGTAGACACCCTCTCCTGGACAGAGCAATATTCAATATACATGGATACTTGTAAGAGTTCAGTCTCCCAGCACCCCAAAAAGGGGGAGAGGGCGCAAGATTGCTTTCAACTAAAAATATTACTGCTGCATTCCAAGTACCTATTATTTAGATTTTTAACCAAAAGAACCTTAAAAGTAAAAACGGAATTTCTTTTAAAACATCAACATTAGATTCCACAAAGTAAAGCTAAACAATAGAGAAGCAATGTCTCCTGAACAGAATAATGCCCAATATTTATGGATACTTTTTAAAGCTGTGATCATCAAAACCCCAAATTAGAGAAAGTATTTAAAAGTTCTGTCAACTGAAGGTTTTACAGCTGAAACACAAGTGTCCACCTCATAGTTTATTTCCCCCAAACAACCAACAATGGGGGTCATCTAATCTGGGATTTGTGGGGGCACAATAATTATACTCAATGTCAAGGTTATGCTGTTCTATACCTCTGAAAATGTAATTATTCTAAGTATATATGTATGCATTGATATTTTAGTAGGCAATAAACTTTTGTCTTCAATGTTCATTGGGGAAATGTATGATTGCTGTAAGTGAAATGTAATTTTATGTGTGATTATTAGTGCAAAACGTATTAAACTCGAAAAAGCTCATTTTTGCTTTTCCGAGTTTAATCGGGTGAACACCTGTAAGTTTCTCGCTGTAATTATCACGAGATTTGTTTCAATCGATATTTACCGAGAGAAACTTTTTCCATTGAATATATCCATGGAAAGGGTAGTCATACTTTACATTAGTGTAGTAAAGGCTTTTCCAAGTTTAATACATTTCTTAATCTTGATTCTAATTAGAGCAAAATTTATTAAACTTGGAAAAGCCATTTGTGCTTTTCCAAGTTTAATAACTTGAGTGAAGGCTTTGAAGTTTCTCCCAGTAAGTATCGTGAGATTTGCCTCATGTGATACTTGCCGTGACAAACTATTCTTATTAAATATATCCATGGAAAGGGTAGCTATATTGTATGGTTATCCTTTCCATGGATATACTTAATTTAAAAAAATTTCTCATGGCAAGTATCGCACGAGTCAAATCTTGCGTTATTTACCGGGAGAAACTTCAAAGCCTTCTCCCGATTAAACTCGGAAAAACAGTTTTTCTGAATAATAAATTTCGCCCTGCTCTACTTTGTCACACAGATACTTACCAGAAATAGACTGGCAGTTTAAAATCCACATACTTTATTTTCTTTTTTTGGGGGGTGAAAATCAAAACTTTTATTAAAGCAAATTGTTTCCAATGGCATATGTGTCAATGAGACCAAGGAAATAAGACTTCATTTGAAAAGCGTCATGTTATTGTGAGTACAGTTAATGTTTAATTAACCATCATGTGACAGTTAGTGGGAAGAATGTACAGTATGTACAGAGCAGCTCTGACTTGACTGGTAAGCAGCAGCTTTAGCAGTCAGGAGTTGTGGCAAGGGGAAAATTCACAGTTATTGATGCCATTTGCTTCTTCTCTATGGGAATCCTTCTGTTTAGCGAAGAAGGAGAAGAAAATAAGCGACTATCGGAGCGTAGCATCCTGAATTAATGAACATTGGAATTTTCACTTTGACAAATAAGCTCTCGAATCTTGAGTAAAATAATAAAACAAACATTCAAGCCTAATATTTCTATCCCCTTGGATAGGATCAGGGCCAGCTCTCCCATTAGGCCATATAGGCATTTGCTAGGAGTGCCGTCTGTCCAGGGGGGCACTCGCGTGCATGGGTTTTTTTTTTTAATATGTTGACGCTGTGGGAGGAGAGTGGGGGGGTGCAGGGCAGGGGGGCGTGGGGCAAGGGGGGCGGAACGGGGCAGGGGGGCGGGGCGGGGTGGGGGTTGGCCTAGGGTGCCAATAGGGCCAGAGCCGGCAACTGGATAGGATCATATATACAGTGAATGCTGAACTGAACAGAAGGTAATCTAAGCTCTCTAAAATGTATCAAATCTAATTTAACTAAGGCAGGGAAATGGAGAAAAATAGCCTTGGTAGAAACGGTAAAATAATCATTTTTATGTTTATGAAAATAAAATGCAGAATTCAAGATTGGTTATGCAAGAAGATTGTGACAATGAAAAACACGTTCTAAACCAATTAAAAAAATGAATCTAATTACAAGGTATTGGATAACAAGCCAAACACTAACATGAAATATGATTGAAGACTTTCGCACGAGGCGTACTTCAGTGGCGCTTTTACATGTGATGTTGAGGAAATATTACATTTTCTTACATATCAATGTTAAAGGGGCAATAACACCAGAAATTACAAAATAAAAATAAAAAATTCCTGTTTAGTTTGAAATAACTTTTTTTCCCCTACAATTTACTTGTATTTTTGAATTTAAATTCCTGATTTGTATTGTTTTGTGTTTTTGTATTCATCTATTTTTTTTTTTTTTTTCATGTATCATTTTTTATTGAAGATTTTCAACTTTTGGGTAGGGGTAACAGAAAGAAAAGGGGGTTGTAACATTATAACAATAAAAGTTTACATAATGAAAAATTAACCAGGAATTGTCTTACAGTAGCTTTTTTGGAATCGGTATTAAATGATTGGCTCTGTACTTTATCTATTTTTTACTACCCGTTATGTAAGCAAGCCTTTTATCTACTGTTTTCTCTGGGATTTTAGATAATACATATTCATTAAGGGGGTAATTGATGAAAGTGCGAACTTACCTGGCGATCCTTCGATTCACCTTGCCGAGACTGGTATGCGCTCCCTTCTCTCCTGCACGCGGAGATTTCACTTTAAGTGCTAGGTTGAGGTTGACACAAGAGTTTGGAGATCCCTGTCCTGTAGAGCTTACAATCTAAATGGGAGGAAGACTTCTAAACACAGAAAGAAGGGTAAGTATAACCAGTAGTGAAATAGAGTCCTGACGTACGTTCAGAGACATGTAATGTTCTTTTAACTGGCCTGGAAACCTAACTGCTGGATTTTCTCTCAATATCTATTTAAAAATAAAAATGTTTCAAAATATGTGAGTTGTCTTGCAGTGCTCTTGTGTTATACGTATTTCTACTGATTCAGAGCTGAAATAAAGCCAGCCGCTTAAAAAATAACAAGCTATTCCCTGTTCGCTATTCATATATAAAATCTCTGCTTGCATGTTAATGAAATAAATCTAATAACTTTACTGGCAAGTCTTTCTGCACAATACTTTGCATTAATTTGACATGTTTATATTAGCTTAACATTATTACAGAAATTACCAGGGAATGTGAATAATAATGAACACTTGCTTTGCTGATGGTTTTTCTAAGCCAATCTCACATCACAGCAGATCCTGGCTCAAAATCAGTATTAAGACAAGACTAATTAAATCTGCCTCTCTAGAGCAGAGGTTACATTTTATGATGTTTTCCTTTTGGAAACGTATCATATTTTCAAAGGGTAATACAATCTGCCAGGCAGTATTCTAACAGTTCATAGAATCAGAGGTGAGATGTTGTTTCCAATACAACACTACAAGGCGTTTTCAACGACAGAAATGTATTTGGTCATTTAAGGCATAATTATAATTATGTCTCCGCAAACTAGAAGATCTTTGGAAGCATGTAAAATTTAAAAAACAAATCTTTCAAAGCAGAAGGAATTTTGTTACCCAAGTTTTACAAGTGCCAATTAGAAAAGACATCCACATCCAAAATAGTCCGATGTGGTACCAGCAAAGTTAAGTTTTCCATTGAAAAAATTAATTAAAAATTGGTAAAACCCATATGATATAAGGGAAACCAAGTTACATTAGATTGTCCCACAGATCCATGGGGGGGTTATTCACTAAAGTCTGAATTGTTGCGTGTAGGTGTGAATTCGCCAGGTAAAGACAGTCGCAATAGGCTGTTACTGTCGCAGTTGCGTCTGCAAATTCGACAATTGAATTTGCACTTTAGTGAATAACCCCCCACAGTCTCAATTGTCAATAGGTTATTAATGTAAATGAGAGTACTTTTCACCAGACTTCACTGCACATGCCACCAACCACCACTTCTGATAGTGTGATGCCTTATGATAGTTATTAGATGATGAGAAGTGACTATTTGATAATGTTCTAGTATGTTCCGTAATCCCAAGGTAAAAAAAAAAGATATCTATATATCAGACCATCAAATCAATGTAAACGTTAAGAATTCAGATAGTGAATTGATTTCACCTTTCATTCATTCGCATTCACCTTTCATTCAATCGCATTCACCGTTCATTCATTCGCAAATACTTGGAAGGAAGCTAGTCTACCTGAGGAGGGAGTTGCCTTAGTCAGGAACAAGATGGAGAGGGTTTTAGAAAGGATGACTTGGGTTGACATTTTTTTTTTGAAACCTTGTCTGCTACATTTTTCTATTATGTACAACAACTGATACTATGCGGTACCATTTTCGATGCATACATGTAAACTGACAAGTGATTTTGACTTCCCAGCCTTCCCTAAGAATGATACTGTGAAGAAAATATGATGCCAACTTTATGGGGGGTCGTTCACTAAAGTGCAAACTGTTGTGTAAATGCCAGTATTCACATACTTTCTCAACCTCTCCAACCCCACTTATTCAACAAACTCGGTGATGTGTAGATTTCAGTAGACTTAGGTTTTTACTTGGATTTGTTATTGTTTGTGTTTTATTGTGTTGCCAGGCTGCAGATTGCACAGGAAATCCATTGTCTTATTTGTTTTATTTTTACTAAGATACCTTTTTCTTCATAATATTAGAAAATCTGTGATATTTGTACCACTAAGACTGTATATAGGTAGGTTTCTTAGAGAGGGCAGTAGGGGACAATCCATTCTTATAGTAGGTTATTATGACCTTCAGTGTGATTGGAGTCTATTTTAAAATATTGCAATATTGACATAAGTCCTAGTTTTTGTAGTTTATTGCAGAACAAACATCAACCCAATATTATGCAATATCATAAGAAAATATAAGTTTATAAGACAATGGTTAGATGGTCTTAAAGCCCACGCAAATCCAGTATATGTGAACATAAATACAGTGCCCTTGGGATGGGGATGAAGGGTAAAATTGACAATAAGAACACATGCAGATGACCTTGTAATAATATCAACAAATGTCAGGTAAAGTATAGATATTGCAGGCAGCAGTAAATAAAGGTTAGGAAATGGTAGAGTTCAACTGAACCCAATTGTTTGCCTTTAAAGGTAAGATAATAATATATTGATTAACACTATAGCCCTGCAGCGCACATTTATTTTCTAACCTTATTTGAGACTCTTTCCATGATGATTTATTTACCCAGATCACTAGCAGTGGAAAGAGGTCGGAGGACCTCCTGAAGAGTATTTGAATGACTGATTGATGGGTTTGAATGGTGCTGGTACCTTATTAATATTTTAAGTGATGGTTTCTATTTAAAAGAAAAGTAAAAATGCCTCAAATGCATTTACCGTTATTATATATTCAATTTGTCCTTCTAAAAAAATTCTACATTGTGTCTAGAAAGTAATATATTTAGCTTTAACAATCAGGCTTTGGGGCACACTTCCTGTTTATGCTTTATTTAAAGCGTCATAGAAAACAATGGGACTGACACCAGAGCGTGTCTTTCTCTTTTTTTTTTCTTCATTCTATAGTCCACTCCTCCATGTTCGCTTATTGATCAAACTCTGCAAAGTGGTGAATAAGTGATTAAGTCTGGTGACTACACGAGTCACAAACATCTTCGCATTGTTTGCATGCTCGTGCACTGTACTTCTACGATTGACTAAGCAGTGGAGTAGTGCAATGGTGCGAATGAGACTAATGAACTGCTCTGAATTTACATGTTTGACTTCACCACTTCAGACTGGCGAATTGGAGGGTTGATGGCAGGGCTCCGGTGTTGTGTAAGGAGACTATTCATTTAAAAGTGACAATGGCGACTGCGACTAAGTGACAACATGACCTAGGGACAAGGTGACATAGAACATTCACAGAATACAGTTAGTGGGATATGATGAGATTGACGTCACTGCCCTTCACTTGTTGAATTCGCC